>JAHWFO010087465.1:545933-664240 GCA_023313115.1 Rhysida immarginata | reverse complement strand
TTTATTTATTTATTTATTTATTTATTTATTTATTTATTTATTTATTTTATTTGATGATATCATTGAATATATTTTATAAATTGGTTAATGCCAAAAATTTTTAAACTTTCACTTTTAATTTCTCCCTGTGGAAATTCGAGATTTCCCACTTTGCATTCTTTGTTGTTTTTTTTTTTTTACTTTTTAAAAACACTGGAAATTTCTAGAGATAAGGAATTTAATAATTTACAAACCAGAATGCATCTCCAAACTGCTTTGTTTTCTTTTACTGAATTTACAATTTTTTTAAAGAAAAATATAGTATTTCTGCTATCAATTTAAACATACCCTGATCACCATAGTTAGAAGATTCAGAAAAAAATAAACCACATTTTATTAAATATTCCTCATTATTTTACTGAAATCAATTATTAAAAAAAAACTCGGCTGAACCATGAATTTAAAGTTATATTCAGCAGAACCTTGGGATCTAAAAACAATTAAAAATATGTTCAGCATATTATAACCCCTCCCCATGCACTATAACAGAAAGGCTTACCACATTATTTAATTTACTAAATTATGAAAATTATAAACAGTACTAGAATGATTGGCATACAAAATATAAGAAAGTTTTCAATATCTTGATGATAATCTGAAATGGGTGGAAAAATTCTTGTATCCAACTTTGCTGATTCTGGGAGATATCGTCACATAGAGAACAGAATTTAAGAAGTAACAACATGGAAGAATACAAGGAAGTGCCTCTTGTAGCATTTCCAATGCTAAAATGCGACTGAATGTGTTTCTTGCTGCTATCGCAGCGCACCTGGCGGCTTACATGATTGCGCTTACAACCCCTATGATCTTTTTATGATTTTAGAATTACAGATGTCTTTGAAATAATTGAACACTTGATATTTCATTAAAAAATTTTGAATTTGCATTTTATGATCGTTTTTATAGGAAATAAATGCTTTTCTTTCACTCAATGCTTATTTTCTCCTTTCATTTTAATGACCCTTTTCAAATTTAATATGGCCCGGCTTTGGAGCACTTTTTTTTAAAATGGTAGGAAAATGATTTGGAATTATTATTTTTTTAATTGATTTAAATGGTGCAGGGGTTTCCGTGAAATTAACTGTTAAGTTCTAGACATGTTGACTGAGAGAAAAAGCAATAATGAACAAAGTTTCTTCAAAATATCATTGTTTCAGTTATTTAACGCAGAAAATTAAATATTTATTATATTATTACAGCATTTAGATACAAAAAAGATTTTCGCTCAATGAAAACAAACATTGGGATTTCGTGGTACTCTGGCGGACAACATGATATCTCGTCCTATCTCGCATGACGCTTTTTTCGGCGAGAGGCACTTCCATCTATTCTTCCATGGTAACAACGATATAATATACAAGTGGTTGTCAGATTCAGATGTCTGCAGATTATGCTTCTGCAGCGCTGAGTTTTTCAGCTTAGGCATTAAAGAATAGTAATATATAATAATTTTTTTTAGGAAAGAAGAAACACTACAGAGAGAAGAGCTTATAAACACCATTTTAAGATAAACATAATAAGTTCTTTAGTAAAATGATAAAAAAAAAGTCATTAGAAAACAATTACACAAACAAACTAATCTACAAAAAAACTTACCCTAGGTGGACGAGAAATAGACTCTTGAGAACTCTGAACAGATGTACTTGTTTCATATAGTTTGTGTGGTGTTGGACTAACTGATCTTCTTCCTGAATTGGACTGTAAGCTCAACTATAAGATAAAATAAGTACCATAGTTAAATTTCTGATACTTTTTTTTTTTAATAATTTATTTTCAGAATAAATCTGGATATGTGGTTATTGCATTCAATATGAATGCAGAATGAATTTGCAGTTAGAAATTGGTTTCTATCTGTACGGTTTAAAAGGTAAATTTTGCACATAAATTACCTTCCTAATTTACAGTCAGATCATCAGAAGTCACCAACAGATAGCCCACCAACGATTACCCATTTTTTGGCATTAACAAATGTTTAAAGCCTACCATAGTTATCAAGTAATTTGAGGAGTATAAACTTTTTGACCACCCTGAAATAGTTGGTCAAAATCAGGGATTGGATTGGGCTCATTATAAACATGAAAAAAAGTTCCTACAAAAGTTAGTCCAAAAATGCATCCTGAAGGAGTTATGGTGGATTGAATGATTAATACTGGATTCAGAAAAATGGAAACCATGAAAGGGAAATTTTTTATTTTAATTTACAGAGGTTGTAGAAAATTACCATCGTTAACTAAAATACATGTCTCTATCCGTCTAAGCATGGACTGTCGAACACGCTCAAAGATTCCTTTCAACTAATGTGTCAAACTCCCGGTTGACTGAAATTCTTGTGTTTTAAGTTTTGAAGTCAAATTTAATTAAGCTATTTGTTGAAAACATTAATTAAAAAAAAAAAAAAAACTAATCCTAATATGTGTACATACATTTTCCAAAACTCTGATAAATCAGAGGTGATAATTAAATGAGTTGTAACTTCTAATGGGTGTGTTTTGGACTAAGAGGAATTTTTTTAATCCTTATAATGGGCCCATTCCAATCCCCTAATTTTGACCGACTATTTCAGGACCACTCTATATTAAAGGTATTTAAAGAAAGTGATAAACTTTATTACAAGAATAGAATCAACCGATATATTTTGTACAAAAATTATAATACCTGATCATAAGAATAAGATTCCTGCTTTGACTGTATAGGTGTTGATGAAGCAATTGGACGTGGAGCTGGAGGTGGTTTATCAATCCATTTATCTTTCGATGGTGATAGCTGAATAAAATAATTTATAGTGCTTGTTCTTTAATGTATATAAAATAAACTGAAATGGCATATGCACAGTGGTGTCAGCTATAAACCGTTGTCAATTTGAGAATGAATCTTATAAGAATTTAACTATCATAAACTATCATTTAATACAGTACAGCTAAATGCATTAAATCAACAATGTTGAATTTAGCTGGATGCAATGATACCACTGTACATAGTTAAAGGATTCTTTTCCCATAAAATTAAAAAAAAAATTAAACATTTGAGCAGAGAGTAAACAACGAACTTTTGTTAACTACATGTTTAGACTTTTTTACCTGGATGATGTACATATTCCTCTAGTAGATTTCAAAATAACATTAATTTATTCAAAAATTAAAATTTACATTAATCAAAATGATGATAAAAAAAAAAAAAAAAAGATACACAAATCACTTTAATTGATAACGTTTCATCAAATTAATACTTATAAAAACTAAGAATTTAGACTTCAGTCTATCTGCACTGCATAGCCTTTCACATTTGTCATACACTGAAGAGCCAAAACATTATGATCATCATCATATTGGTGAATGAACTCGTCTGGATCATGTGGAGGGCACATAATTAAGTGGGAATGGTATTTTACTGCTGCTGGAGAAGGTAAGGAATCAGTCTTGCACTTAATTTTGCGAGTGATGGGAAAGGCTGCTGATCTAAGCAAATTTCATAGAGGGCAGATTGTAATGGCCCGAAGACTCTGAACGAGTATCTCTGAAACTACACGACTGGTAGTATTTATGACGGTGAAACCAGCAGTAGACGCTAAAGTGTTGGACGTCCACGCGTCATCAAAGAAAAAGGACATTGGAGACCATCCTGCTTCGTAAAGCAAGATCAGCACCAGACAGTGGCTCAGCTGACAGCCCAATACAATGCAGATCCATGTGCAAGTGTTTTGGACCACACAGTTCAGCAGACACTGTTGGATATGGGCCTGCGCAGCAGATATTCCATTCATCTGCCTCTGTTGACCAAGCATCATTGTCAACTATGCCTACAGTGGGCCCGGGAACATCAAGACTGGAACATGGATAAGTGGAAGAGAATTGTCTGGTCGGATGAATCACGATTTCTTATTCATCACGTCAATGCTTGTGTCAGGGTACGCCGACTTCCAGGCGAATAGTTGCTTCCCCCTGTACAGCAGGCCATACACAGGCTGGTGGTGGCAGTATTATGCTTTGGGGGACGTTCTCATGGGCGGCTCTGGGACCTGTAGTTGTGGTAGAACATACCATGAAAGCTGCGGATATCTGAACATCACTGCGGACCAGTTGCACCCTTACATGGCATTGTCTTCCCAACTGGAAATGGAATCTTTCAGCAGGACAATGCCCCATGTCACAAGGCTCGAATTGTGTTGGAGTGGTTCAAGGAGCATAAGGATGAATTCCAATTATTGTCCTGGCCACCTAACTCGCTGCATCTTAATCCAATAGAGCACATTTGGGATGTCATGGAGTGGCAGAGCTCAAACATCATGTCAGAATATCTCGATTTTGTGTGAGTGTGGCTTAGACATTTGGTACAACCTGTCTCCAGTCATCTACCAAAGACTTGTGGCATCCATGCCAGGATGAGTTGCAGCTGTTTTGCAGGCCAAAGGTGGCCATAATGTTTTGGCTCTTCAGTGTAACTATCCTTTAAAAATAACAAAATCGTGGAAATAAAAAGAAATGAATAAGTAGCTCTAAATACATCTGGATTAATAGTGTAGCTCTAAATACATCTGGATTAATAGGAATATAATTACAATACTTAGCCTGTTTGGCATGCTGTTGACCTACATAGCACATTCTTCAAGACAGATATTAAACCAAATATGTTTGACTGCCAAAAATCAACTGTTTAGTTTGTGGGGATCTTTGCTGAAGTCTAGCCTTTGTCAACTTCCATAAATTTTCAAGTGGATGTATTCAACTGGATTTTCCATAATAATGCCTGGTGTATTACTTAGCCTTGGTAACAGAGATATTTTGTTGTTGAAGCCATTCCTACGTGGATTTAGCAGTATGACTAAGCAACACCATCCTGCAAAACAGAAAGGAATCGCAGTACAGATATTCAGATGATGGGATTATAAAATTGTCAAATACCGTTATTTCTTGATAGACTGTAGCATTTACTATACAATTTAGGATGCATAACTTTCCTACTCCATCTGACAACATGCATCCATTTGTGAAGTACCAAATTTCACCAATTTCTTGAGGCACTTCCAATTGTAAGATTCATGTGTCTGTCTCCACACAGACAAGGAGAACACGGACTCATCACTAAATAGGATGTCACTCCATTCATCTTGTCCACAAGTAACTCTTTCCTTGCATCACTTTACACAAGCTCGACTTCGCTTCAAAGTCAACAGGGATTTAATTTAAGGAACTCTGGACTGAAACCCAAATTGATGTAGCCATCTGTTGATCCTCACTTTTTTTCACTCATAATGAATATAGGCCTATATTTAACACTTTTGAAACTCCTTCAAAACATTCTTCAGTTGCCCCTTGCTTTCGTCCACAACTCTTCCAATTTCTTGTAAAAGTTGGATCCTCGTTTTGCTGCTTTAACACCTTTGCCACTGCCCGTGTCTTTAGATAGTAGATGGCCTACAGTCTAAAGAGAATGCCATTGTATATTGTTAGCACTTCATGATTTTCGCAACTTCTGGCCGAGTTTTTCCAGTTCCATAAAGATCACATATTTTTTGCCTTGTGACACAATGTATATTTGATTTCTTAGCCATGTTGCTCAGCTGAGCTATGAAAAGTTATAATGTTTTTTATATTAAACATTAAAAAGATAAGTAAAATTTTTGCTCATTTACTTGGACAGTTCTGGAAGTTAGTCTAGTTTTTTCTCTCTATCTTGGAATTATCCTAATATTTTGTCACTTTTAATTTGTTTAATGTATCTTTTGAGGTCAACTAGAGGATAAGTACATCATCCAAGAAAAAAAGTCTGAATGTGTAATTACAAAAGTTTGTTGTTACTTTAAAATTTAAAAATACTATTATTCTAATTTTTTTGGCATGCATATCATATAAAAAAAGACTTAATTCATAAAAAGTCATTTTGACATAAATGCAGTCATTATTAAGATTTTTACTGAAATTTTTACATAAATTACTGAAATTAAGCGATTTATCATAAATGTCTGTCAATTTTTATCATTTTGAATTCATTCATCATTTTAGATTTTCTGTAGCATAAAAAAAGAAATGAGTGAATGCTGGTCTTATTCAAATAAAAACAGTTAGACTAGTTGAGACTATGGGATTTTTTAGAAGAACAAAGTGTTACTTTGCTCTTGTTACAGAAAGATACGAAATATGAAATTTCTTAGTGGATAATCAATAATTACAATTACAAAAATAAAAAAAACATTATAAACAGGAATTTTGAAAGACACTCATGAAATATCTATTATTATTAATGATATACATAAGTCTTTTATATACAGGGAGCGTAGGGTATTGAGGAATGTGACTGAACACTTGAGTAAGCTGTGTACTTGTAATTGTCTTTAATCTTTACAGAACAACAATAGCTGATTATCAGCCAATGCAAGAAATGAAAAGATACACTGTGATCATTGTGCTATATGCACAGCATAGCAATGTTGAAATTGCAACCTTTTTGAAAATTGCCGGATTGTTTGTGAAGTTCAGAAGGAGTTGGAAGCCTTAAGTAGATGTGTCGTCAGTAGCTAAGCGCAAAAAAAGTATGCACAATGTTCAAACTGTATGAGAACATCACAATTTGCACAATGGGTGCAAAACATTATTGATGAGAACCCAGGAATGTCCATCAGTGCCATTTCCCAAGACCTCCAGGTTTCTGAAGGCACAATCCACTCTGTGGTGTATGAGGACCTTTGTTATTAAGTCGTATGTTCCGATAGGGCAGTTCATTTCAACAAAATCGCAAAAACAACAATTGCTTTGAGCAAAACGGTTATTAAACAAGGCGAAACATCTGAAGGAACTCTGAGTTTTTTGGGTTTTTTTCCAATAAAAAGAATTCGACCAGGACCAAAAGGTGAATCGGGGAAATGTTAGATGGTTGTACAGATCCCTCGGATGTCCCATGTGTTATTCACACAAACTTTCCTGCAACTATGGTTTTAGGGGTAGTGAGTAGCAAAGGACATGTTCTGCCACCCCATTCCTTTCCACAGGGTTTTCGAGTGAATGTTGCTGGTTACATTACGGTAAACACTTGTGAAACCCTGGATAGAAAAGCATTTGCAAAAAGCAGTTCATATGGATGGCAATCCATCTGCATGATCACTTCACACTGAATTTGTGGCCACCTAACTCGCCAGATCTTAATCCCTTGGATCATTACATGTAGGGCTAATCGACATTCCCACAATACTATTGGTTCCGTCAAGGCCACCATTGGGGTAATGACCGACATCCAGAAGGATCATTTAATTTGGACATGTCAACGCTTCTGGTCTCGCATTAAAGCAGTCATTGCAGTTAACGGCAGTTAGATAAAATAAACCTGTTCTCCAACCCTTCCTAAATCTGTGTACCTAATTTTTTATGAATAAAATACATTGGTTTGCATATATGATGTTTTGTTCTACTATCTGCATCATGTCTTCAAATATCCTACGCACCCTGTAGTATGTTTCTCATTCACTTACTTTAGATGATTCAGAAGGTGAAGAAGAAAAATTCCAAGTGCTTGTTTCACCTAAATCATCATCTAAAAAACAAATCATATTACAAATCAAGATGCCATTTTTCAATCATTTAAATAAAATCAGCAACAGTGGACGTTGTCACAACAAAGAAAAAATCTAACAATGGGTTATTTCCTGATTATACAAACGGGTGGGTCCGCTTCTAGTATACAGGGTGTATCAGGTTCGATGGTCATAAAGTACCTAGCGTGATCCTTTGCATTTATGAACTTTCCGCACCAGCAGTTCATTAAATTCAAAGGGGTGATTACAATTAAATCGGCAGCAATTGTTGAGATTAAATGACGTTTTCGACAGGTTTTCAGCAAACTTTGCGTGATGTTTAGACCCTTAACATTTGAGTTTTGAACATTTTGCATAAGGAACTTTAAGTTTGTAATCATGCAAAGGATCACGCTAGGTACTTTATGACCATCGAACCTGATACACCCTGTATACTAAAATTTTTAGAAATGTATTCACTAAAGCAAGAAGACACAGGTCTTACACGATAAAATTTAATTTCATTGTTTCGGTTCTTTAGACCTTAGACTCAGTGAATAAATCTAATTATTCAATTTCAGCAACAACTGTTCATACTGTAGATATAACTTTACAAATGGGTACGGCCAAGCAAATAGCAAAGGTTGACGAAATAGTGATATTGTGATGGCAAGGGAAGCTGACACTATAGTGCCCAGCATGAAAGAAAAAGGAAACCAACGCATGTATAAATGTATAAAACTCGTTCAACCAATCAGAAACAAACTGGAAACGAGGTATTTACTTATTCCTAGCATCAGTAGTAAGTAATGCCCTGATTCCAGTCAGTTTCTGATTGGTTGAACGAGTTTTATTCATTTACAAATGCACCAGTTTTCTTTTTCTTTCGTGCTGGGCACTATAGGTGAGATGATGTTATCACCTCCCTGTACTGTTATCAACTCCCCATCTGTCAGTTTTTTTAGTTTTTTTTTTTTTTTATATCAAATTGACTAGGGAAACATGCAATATTGCTTGAAATGAACCCCTATTATCCAAAGTTAGAATTTCTACTTATTATATTACCGATAACACAAATTTAATAAAAAAAAAAAAAAAATTAATCACATCACACTCATCCTCACTCCTTAAATTATTTTTATATTAAACTAAATAATGATTTAAGACATGCCCATAATAACCTACATACCAAAATTCAAATTTCTATATCAAAACACTTAGAAAACGTACTGAATAGCACAGTTTTAACCTCTTCCCTTTTCTGAGAAGCTCCCTGCCTTATTAACCGAAATTTGGGGAATCACAAGATGTGCTCGCAACTTGTGCCCCACCATTTGATTCCAGAATAAATGCAGGCGTGTAGAGATTTCATCACTTTGGTGGACCAGAAACCAAATTTTCTAAATTGCATCATCATGAGATTTGCCATCTAATTTGCCTCCAGCAGATTACTTCTCATTTTCAAAACTGAAATTGCCCAAAAAAAAGGACAGCAATTTTTCGACATTGACATTCAATGCCAATGACAACAGAGCTTAACCATATCCCAAAAGAGAACTATACCCAGTCTTTCCAGGTCTTATATAGCCACTATCAGAATTGCTTTACCATAAACTGAGATTACTTTGAAGGGCAAATGACATACTCGTAAATGCCTTTCGATTCCAGATCCTTTCAACAAAATTTATGTTCACAGATTGTACATAACTTTAACATTGCATACTCTCAGTATCATCTGGTGTGTTACTCCCTTCTTTTCCAACTGCTGAATGATGAGAGCTTCGCCCTCGAAAAGCGCTTCTAGGATTAGGTTGTATTTTTCTTTTTACTTAATTTTTGTTGTGGTTAAAGAGTTGTTATTTATTTTGTCTTTATTTGTTTACCATTGTATACCGTAAGTGGAGGAATCGATATCTGCTTTAATTTATATTTTTTCATGTGATCTTGTTGACTGATAAACATACAAAACCACTTTGAAGCGTCAAGGACAGTTGGAAGTGATTTTGAATTTCCAATTTGCTCTATAACAAGATGCTTCTATTTTATCATCTTTTGAAAAAACATGAAAAGAAAATGTTTTATGGATTTTCTGTTGTTATTACAGCCAAAAACAGAACAAAATGAATAATATAAATTATAGGGAATCACATGCAATTAATTATATTCACTCACAAAAAAATAAAAATTAATATCTGAAATTTAATAACTTGGTGTTCAAAACTAATTTCTTCATGATATTTACACATATTTATTTTATCAAATTCTTCTGTTAATTTAGCATAAACAAATATGTCAAATTTTAATGTCATTTGACCTTTAATTTTATTTATGTCATGGAAAATTTATTTTTTAATGAAATATTTTTTCATAAATGTAAAAGCAGAATCAAGGTCTTGTGTAACAATTATAATATTCTAATAAGACATGATTATAGAAAAATATGAATAAAATATCATGCGGTTAATAAATAAAGAACTTTTCATTCTAGTTTCATTTAAGGAAATCAAACTTAGATTTAATATGATTAAAGTTGATAACTGAATGCAAATAATACCTTTCTTATTTTGAAACATTCTTTCTTGTACCCGTTTGTATCTTGCCATAGTTGCCCGCAGTTCTTCAATTTTTCGATCCTAATAAACACAATATAATGGTCATGTTAATTTCAGGTTAGTTTTTTATTATACACTGAAGAGCAATTGAATTAGAGACAGCTGGGGTTATGCAAATGTGGTACTGTGGGTAACCCTAGCAACGGAAATGAAATGACGTAAGCAGCAATCTAAGGAGTGATGCGACGGAAATCAGTAACAGAATCAGGGGCCGACGAATGGGTCACTCCATGGAAGTTCATGCAGGCAATGGGATTTTCACAAGCCATTGTGTCACGGGTCTACCGTGAGTAAGCCGATGCCAGTAAAACCATCCCTGCAAGGCCCAACTGCTCTAGACAACTGGGCAGGGTAGTCGTCGGCTGGCTCACATAGTAACGGCGGATAGATGGGCCACAGTGCAACAGATTACTGGGCAATTTAACGCTGGTGCACAGAAACGTGTAAGCAGTCACACAATCCAGAACCATCTCCTCGCTATGGGGTACAGAAGCCATCATCACATGCAGAAACTGCGGCTGACTGAAGATCACACGGTGCAATGAGTAGCATGGGCACGGAACATTACCGCTGGACCCCAGACATGTGGAAAAAGGTTGCCTGAACTGATGAGTCGAAATTCATGTTGGTATGTGCCGATGGAAGGGTTGAGTACAACTCGACCACATGAAGCAATGGACCCTTTTTTCCAGCAGGGTACTCTTCAAGCTGGTGGAGGAAGCATTCCCATCTGGGGGCTGTTTACACAGACTGAAATGGGACCACCCCTACATGTGACATTGATCCTCACAGGTGAAGGTTACTGGGATATCCTTGAAGATCATGTGCTCCCATTTGCACATCTTCAACATTCTAATGGAGACCTCTTCTTGCAACGAGACAATGCAGTGTGCCATCCGAAATTGCATCTGGATGGTTGAATGAAGACTCCACAGACATGACCTCACTTTTCTGGTCAGCTAGGTCACCTGACCTCAATCTCATCAAGCATGTCTGGGATGCCAATGAGAGAGATGTTCAAGCCTCAGACGCCCCCCCCCCCCCCATCAAATATTTGTGAACTGTGAGAATTAGTTCAACGGTCATGGGTCTGTATGGCTTCCCAACGCTTCCAGTGTTTTGAGTCCATGCCGAGACAAATCACCACCGTAATCAGGGTGAAAGGGGAGCTCCACGATCCTAGATAGGCAGTTCTAATCAATTGCTGCTCAATGGACATATACAGAATATTTAAAATTTAACAACTTTACATGATTATGCTTTGTATTAAAGAGTTTCTATAAAGGAGTTTGAATTGTTTCATTTATTTTGAGTAGCTTGCTTCACAGACATCAATGATGACCAGAATCACTTTAGAGTGTTCAGGCTCATACAGACCAATCAGAAGACAACAATGGTACAAATCACATCTAGCTGAACCTGATTGGTACAAATCACTCAAGCTGACAGAAGATGGAGGGTATTGCAAAACAATATGAAGCAAAAAAGGGTTTGTCCTGTCAGATTAATACTATTAAGGAGGATTGCTCTGTCATGGTTTAAAAAACCATTTCATAAGACACATCAGCCAGTGAATGCTGGCCAATCACTTACCCCTTTTCTAACTTCTATGCACCCTGCAAATAATAATGCACCTTCCCAATTTGGTAAAGTTACCATACCAAGCATGGTTTGAAGAACCCTCATCTGAGTTCAGGACTCTACAGTGGCCCTCAAGATCCCCATATTTAAACCCTATTAAGCCTCTGTGGGATGTTTTGACCAAAGCCCCAGAACCATACATCAGCACCATGGTCTATATAGAGTTGTCAATAATGTTTCAACATGCCTGACTGGCATACCTCCAACAACATTCTTGTACATGTATATGATACAGACAATACCAAAATGTGCACTTGCTGTTATTTGTGTAAAGAAAAGAAACATATTAGGGAGGTTTCTCTGATTATTTGTCATTTTAGGTGACCAGGCGTCCTGATTTTGCAGGGAAGTCACAATTTTTCACCCTTTATCCCAATTTTTTGGAAGGTAAATCAGGATTCTTAAATATCCAATTTCAGTTATCCTGTCCAGAATATCCTGATTTATTTATTAATTCTTCCAAAGATAAAAAAATATGTAACAGGAGGAGGTTCCTTTCCCCACACTCTCCTCACATGGAGAACCTCTCCCAACATTCAATGGACCAGCTATCTTGTCTCTTTCTCAGAGATCAGTAACTCACTCAAATATGTCTGATGTATGTTTTTGCTAAAGTTCTGGTTTTGCAGTGTGTTCAGTGACATCAAAGATTATAAGGAATTTAAGATACTGCAAATAATGATTATAATCATTTACAGTAGTTACTGTTTATTGTATATAATTATAATTACACCCAAAATAAACAAATAAATGCCCTCTTTTCCATCCTCATGTCTCATCCTGATTTTAGAATTGTAAAATCTGGTTACCTTATAGTACAGTATAATTAAATTAATTACGGTATGTTATTTAAAGAAATGCTAAGTTATTCATATAATTTATGTATATAAAGCTCTGAATCTCACTTTCTCATCATTGGCAGCCATTACTGATTCTAAAGCTCTCTTCATTTTTTCCAGCTCACTCACTATTTAAAAAATTAAATTAAAAAAAAAAAATAAATAAAAAAAAAATTGGAAAACTTCACTTTAAATGAATACTTAGGAATCTTTGAAATTTGCCTGTTAACATTGCCAAAGAGACTTGGAACCACCAATTGCTCACAATAAAAAATACCACTTAAAAGTAAACTTTTATTGTAAACAAGTGGCGATTCCAAGTCTCTTTTTGCCAATAGTTTTTTAAAAACTTTATTAACAAATGAAAGCAAAAAATATCTCTAAAGATAATTCCATTAAACATCAGCATTAGCAAATTTCATAAACGTTACAATGTCACTATAAAAGAGGATTAAAAAGTAGTGTTACTGTAATAATTATAAAGGTGTCCCAAAAGGTCGTTCAAACTTTATGTGCTGGTCTGTCAGTTCTTGCCGAACATGTTTTACATAGGAATGTGTGTCTGAAAATCAAACCATGGAGTGCTACAGCAAAGTGACTGACACGCAAAAAAAAGACACGCAAAAATGTTAACAGGACTTTATTAACTAAAACAAACTTAAGAATCATCCACGGCCCCATACACATAACGCATATCGACCAATTCTTCATTACTGAACCGATGCATCAAGCTACTGCAAAGTCCTCACCTCAAACAATCCCACTTTCCGCTCTCTAATATGCCTGCAAACACTGCCCTCTAGCGTGGCTGGTCATGTTTTCGGAGACAACTTCTGATGTAAAACTTGTTCGTCATGGTCTGACAGACCAGCATATCAAGTTTGTAAACGACTTTCGGGACACCCTGTAGAATGAAATATCTCTAATCCACAAAAAGAAATTAGAAATACCAGATATGTGTTTTGGAGACCATGTTCCCATCCTCAAGTAGCCAAAGATAAAAAGCTTAGGGGCTAAAATATATATAGACTAGAAGAAAGGGCTACCAGGCGAGAAATATAAACAGTCTCAATAACGTAAAAACGAGATATCGTTTGAACAGAAAAAGACTTCAAAAGAAATTAAAGGAAAATCAAAGGAAGAGTTTCTCAAAACGTTTGTCATTTGAGGAGATTATGAAACAAAGCCTCTGCTCAAAGTTCTCGATAGCCTGCTTGAGTTGGTATATTGAAACGGACCTTATCACATTTGTTATTGTTTTCATCTCTTCTACAGATTTTAATTGATCTCTTAGATTTTAACATAGTCCCATAAGAAGAAGTTGAGTGGCGATAAGTGGGGAGGGGGACAAGCAAGCCCTTTGTCAAAGTGATTAGGGAAGCCTCTTGTGATAACACGATTGTCATAGTGATTTCTGAGTAAGTCCAAGACATCACCTGCTGAATGTGGAGGTGCTCCATCCTGCTGAAACCATGCGTCTTGGATCCAGTGTTTGTAGTAGGCATCAAGAATGAACCTTTTTATCAAGAACTCAACATAGTGTGCTGAATGCAGATGAAGAGGCTTGACACGACTAATTCAAATTTCTTGTTGCCCCAAAAAAATATTGCAGAAAATAACCAGACCCTGAATGACCTTTCGTCCAACGAACTTCAACAAACCTAACATATAATATTGAATATTCTACTGGAATATTAAAATGCAGTATATAGAGTACATTTTTTTTTTTTTGCTTTTTTTTCTCAATTTCCGTCGCGAAAAGCTATGAAGTTTGTCACAGGGGTTTAGATACACCCAGTATAATTCAGTTTGATTTACAATCTCTTAAAAATCCCTGTCAAAATCAAATACGAGGTGCATTCAAGTTCTAGGGCCTCCGATTTTTTTTCTAATTAACTACTCACCCGAAATCGATGAAACTGGCGTTACTTCTCGACGTAATCGCCCTGCAGACGTACACATTTTTCACAACGCTGACGCCATGATTCCATGGCAGCGGCGAAGGCTTCTTTAGGAGTCTGTTTTGACCACTGGAAAATCGCTGAGGCAATAGCAGCACGGCTGGTGAATGTGCGGCCACGGAGAGTGTCTTTCATTGTTGGAAAAAGCCAAAAGTCACTAGGAGCCAGATCAGGTGAGTAGGGAGCATGAGGAATCACTTGAAAGTTGTTATCACGAAGAAACTGTTGCGTAACATTAGCTCGATGTGCGGGTGCGTTGTCTTGGTGAAACAGCACACGCGCAGCCCTTCCCGGATGACACTTTTCGCATTTTCAGGTCGTCATGCAGGATTGTGTGCACAGAACCCACACAAATGCCAACTCTGGAGGCGATCTGTTCAACAGTCATTCGGCGATCCCCCAAAACAATTCTCTCCACTTTCTCGATCATGTCGTCAGACCGGCTTGTGCGAGCCCGAGGTAGTTTCGGTTTGTTGTCACACGATGTTCTGCCTTCATTAAACTGTCGCACCCAAGAACGCACTTTCGACACATCCATAACTCCATCACCACATGTCTCCTTCAACTGTCGATGAATTTCAATTGGTTTCACACCACGCAAATTCAGAAAACGAATGATTGCACGCTGTTCAAGTAAGGAAAACGTCGCCATTTTAAGTATCTAAAACAGTTCTCATTCTCGCCGCTGGCGGTAAAATTCCATCTGCCATACGGTGCTGCCAACTCTGGGATGTATTGACAATGAATGCGGCCTCATTTTAAAACAATGCGCATGTTTCTATCTCTTTCCAATCCGGAGAAAAAAAATCGGAGGCCTTAGAACTTGAATGCACCTCGTACTTTCAATCTTTCTAGAAAATCCAGAATTACATTCATAAAATTCATAAATTCAAATTTTTAGTGAATCATGCAAGGTGTGTACGAAAAGTTCGGTGAATAGTCTTATAAAATAAAGGAAACAAGAGATACAAATAAAATACCTTTACTGGCATTCAAAGTAATCACCATTAGCTACAACACACTTTTGACATTGGTTGTACAGTCATCAACACGAAATAAACCACACGAGTTTAATGCTTAATATTACATTTCAAGCTAATGCGTTGGTTTAACAGCTTTTTTAATTATAATTATTTAAATTTAATAATCTTAATAATGCTAACTCTAAATGTAATATTAAATTATTAAAAATAAATTAATATTGAAACGGTAAAACTTAAAGAGTAAAATTCAAGTGTGGATTATTTCCTGTTGATGACTGTACATCGGTTGGACAATCGGTTGGACAACTGCTTCTTTTGGTATCGCTCAAAATACGGTTGTCACACGTTGTTGGATATTTGCCATGTCGGCAAAACGTAGACCTTTAAGGACTCCTTTGAGGTGGGGAAACAAGAAGGAAGTTTGCAGGTGCCAGATCTGGAGAATATAAAGGATGTTCAAGAACTGTCTGGGATTGTGCTTGTTGACGGTAGACCCAAATGTGGGGTCATCCTCGACATTTTCCTTTCAGTCTCTAAAGCGTTTAAGCCACTCAAAAACACATTTTTTTACTCACTGCTTCCACACTATGTACACTTTCACTAACATTTCATGTGTCTCCTTGTCATTGTGCCTAATTTGAAGCAAAACTTGATGTTGACGCATTTTGCAATGGCACACCTTCTCACACTGACTGCATTAAATTTGTTATAGCGCGCGCTTCCGCTTAACTGTCGTGATTTGGACGTTAGGGGATACAACATCCTAACCAAAGTGGTTGTTCAACTATGGGACCATTCACTGAACTTTTCGAATGCACCTTGTAAATGTATTTACTTTCTTCAGTTTTGATGGGCGAGTATAATGTATACAGTCTTACATTGCAGATAAATCACAAGTTGAAAAGTTAAACAGTGTTTAATTTAAGGTATTAATTTTTAATTTACTTTATCATTGCTTAACCTTTCAACTTGTGAAATATACTGATGGAAAATATAAGAGGGGAAAAAATAGTTTTTCACACAATGGTGTAATTCACATAAAGATCACTTTCTCCAATTTTTCCAAGAACAAATTTTTAAATGAATCTTCTTCCAAAGACAATTAACAAAATCACAAAAATAATTTATGAATGAATTTCATCAAAAAATTAGGACACATGGCACAAATAACAATACAGATAATGAACACTTGGTAATGATTTCCTTACTACTAAAATAGGGCATGTAGTCTTCAATGTTTCTAAGTTAGTATAAGACTTATTTTCTATTGTTAATGAAAAAATACATAGCATTCTTCATTGCCTCCAAATTTAAGATGTTTACTTGAATCAAGGGTGGGTGTCTTGCTTCGTCTCCCAGATGAAAAACCACTAAATACTTCATCTGGTTCGCTTGAAACCAACCATGGATTATAGGATTCTTTCTGAAAAATTAATTTATACTATTATTCTTCTTCTTCCGCAATCAAAATTAAAACTTATTTTCGAGAAATTTTAATTAATTAATTTTATTACTGGAAAAGAAAAGGAGAAGAAAAAAAATCTACCAACCAAAAGAAAATTTAGTTGCAAAGATAAAGCTTTTCAATTTGACTGTCATTAAAATTTTCTATCAGGTCGTTGCATATCAAATGTCGGATTGCAAAGGTCATCTTTAATGGCCCTCTAGAAAGGACACCTTCACACGTGCTATTCGAAATAACCCCCATTGCAATCCAAACATTGTTGCCAACGATTTGGCAGCTTCTCAAGCCCTCTCCGATAGAATCCATGTCACTGGACTCAAACTCCCGGAATGCGTTTCTGACGTCTGCTTGGGTTAGGAATGTTTTCCTCCAGAGAAAATTGTCCAGGCTCTGGAAAAGATGGTAGGTCGGTAGGGGAGAGGTACGGAGAGTACCTCGGAGGGGTGTGGAAGCACCTCGTAGCCCAGAGCCTGTAGCGCCTGCACGGTCGTTCGTGCAACGTGTGGACGCGCGTTGTCATGCACAGAAGGAAGCCTTTGCGATGCACAAGTGCAGGTTGTTGCTGACACAGTTTTGTGTGCATACGATGCAGTTCATGACAGTAGGTCGCAGCGGTGATCGTCTCACCCTGCTGCAGGAAGCTGTAATGCACTACACCACGGAAATTCCACCAAACTGTAACCATGAGCTTCCACTGTGCTGACCGTTTCCTTTGTCGTATAGGAGCCACTTCTCGTCGCAGGTGAAAATGTGATCAAGAATCCCCGCTTCTTCATGGCGCAAAAGCAATTCCGTACACAACTTCCAACTGACGCTCTTTTTGGTTTTCCGTAAGTTCATGTGGGACCTATTTGTCCTGTTTTTTCACCTTGCCGATGGTCCTAAGATGTCTACTGACAGTCGACGCTGTTACAGCATGATCCCCTGCATGGTCCCGAACAGTTTTTGACGGGTCCTCTTCCACAGATCGCTTCAGATCAGCATCATTCAACATGTTGGGCGGTCTGCCACGTGGCTCATTTGCCAGAACCGTCACTCCTGCCCGGAATTTTCGGAACTAAAGTTGGACAGTACATTCGTTTATGGTGCCTACACCGAATACCTTATTGATGTTTTGAGAGGCGTTAGATGCAGTGTGATTCAACCTGAACTCATAATGCATTATCACACATAATTCGTATGAAATCATGACTATTTCGCTTGGGTTCAAATGCTATTAAATATCATCGCAGACATGCAAATTTCAGGCAGCTGGTCGCTGATAGGTTTATCTCTAGGAATGTACCACTTTGTTATGGGTACTTGCTACTAAATGTGGAAAACATGCTGAAGCGCAAAACCCACCTCGAAATCCGACATTTGATATGCAATGAACTGATATCACAGGGAAAAAAAAAATTAAGTACACTGCTGCCCCTCTATGTCACGAATGTTGGGAGTCAAGATTTAACTGCCCATGATAGGGAATCGTGACATAGCTAGTTTTTTTGTACAGCGACAGATAGCGCCATTGACCGCAACTTATCTGATTTTGTGACATAGCCAACCGTGACTTAGAGGGCTGATAGAACTGGCACCAAGGGTTTTTAAGGGGTGAGGGCATATTTAAATTTAAAAATCTGTTCAATTTGAATGTTTATAACATTTGAAAAGAACTGTGTTTTTAATAATCTTTTATGTAGGTATTCTTTCAGTACTTTATAAGATTTAAAATTGCCATAGTGGGTGATCGGATAACGAAGATTCTCACGAAATATTTTTATGTGCGGATAATGAACACCTCACAGGAAAAAACCCTAGAAGAAGCGATGCTATGTGTAAGATTTGCATATCTGTATTTTTCTATGAATGATTTGTGGAACGACACTTGACAATTGTATACATAACCAAAATAATTAGACAAATAACACTGGGGAACAAAAAAAATTTTTTTTCGTGGTGCCTGGAATGTTAGAACTGATTTTGATTATATTTGATGTGTTGATTCAAACTACAGTTTCTCTCTATCAGCTATAGTTTTTGAGATACAGCACCACTAACTTAATGCGCTTTTGTTATTTGTTATGGTACAGAGGTGCGACGTTGATATAATAAGTCTGGGAAAAAGTTCGTGGCGTTTTTCCTGATAGATGGCCACGAATTTTACTTAAAAAACGTCATGATTATCAGCGCCATAATTATCAAAAAAGAGCGTACCTTGGATTCTTTGGCGTTAAGCTTGGTGACCAAGACAAAACGTGGGCACCACTTGTTGTGTGTAAAATTTTTATGGAACACTTATGGCAATGGACTAATGGACAAAAGAGAAGTCTGAAATTTGGTGTGCCGATGGTTTGGATGGAACCCCAGAAACCACAATGACTGCTATTTCTGTATTGTGCAACGTTGCGACGTTAGTATCTCGAAAACTAGACCTGATGAAACAAATATAAAGTTATTTTTGAATTCTGTGCCCTAAAATTACCTAAGAACACTTGAAAAATCGCCGGCACCAAAATGTGTGTTGAGCTGTGTAATTTTAGAACTCAGAATTTCCCCAATATTATGTTTTGTGTCCAGTGTACACACAGATGTGACACTAGCATCAGCTGTTGGGCACTCAGTGAATCACTGTAGTTGTAGAACAAAACAATCCATATTAGACAATTGCCCTACAGACGAAAAAAAATAAAACATGACTGATGAAAATGCAAGACTGCATCATTTATATAAAATCAGCGACGGTGGACTTTGTCACAACAAAGAAAAAATCTAACAATGGGCAATTATACAATCGGGTGGATTCGCTTCTAGTATGTACGTATTATTGTTATTACATACAAAGAAACATTTCATATAGTAAGAAATTATATAGTTTTTATTTCTTGAGAGTCTCCAGAACAAATTAATCAAATTCCCGCAGTAATGTATGGTAAATCGTTAACCGATCACCCACTGTATATCCTTTTAAATGGTGACCAGACACAACGGGACATGACAAAATGAGACAAGACAGAACGGGACAGACAAAACGGGAAAGGACGGAACGGGACGGTGACAAAAAGGGACAATGACAAAACGGGATGGTGACAAAAACGGACAATGACACAAGGGGACAGAATCATGATGTTTCAAATCATCGATTCATCGCCACACAAAAACGTTCCACGAAAGTTTATAAAATTTATATAAACTTAAGAATAATAAAAATTTCTAGTACAATTTCCAGTAAAAATTTAAAACTAGAATATTAAATGCGAGCAAATATTAAATTTAAAACTGAATATACATCGGTATTGTGGGGGCAAGTAATTTAAAATTTAAAACTGTAATTTTAAAGAATAAATCATTAGATGGTCTGTGAGGGTTTTAATGGTCCGCCTACCTCAGCTGTTCGAAATACATGATGAAAAATAGGAAAGAAAATTCCGCAGCCCGGGATCGAACCAGGAACCTTTGGCTCGGACCGCCAACGCGCTAACCAATTGCGCCACTGCGGCCATGAAAGCATTTCGCTATTTACATGACCTTAGGGCTTGGTTAGAGCAGTTACCTAATTCGCCATGTAATAAGGTCATCATGTAATAAGGGCTGCGGAATTTTCTTTCCTATTTTTCATCATTAGTAATTTTAACATAATTTTATTTTTTTATTTACTTAGTCTTTTTCTTTAACTTAGTTTTCTTGTCATTTTGTTTTCAGCCTTCCTTGAGATTGGTTGTTTTTTTTATATAAATTTCTACAGTTTTAATATCCTTTAGCCCTGATTGTCAATTTTCTGTAAAAATATAGCTTGGTCATGGTCGGCAAAATAACACAAGCTGGCCTTAAACCTTGTGGAAAGGTCAGCAAGGCAATATGTGAATATGCCAGCACTTTTACCACATTGTTTCAGACTTTGTCAATATTTCGATTGTTAATTCTTGAACTTGCATTTTGCTGAATGCTGGCCACAAGGCACCGAAATGTACATACAATTTCTTATTATTTATTCATTTGTTGTGGACAAGAAGTTTTTTGTTTCTTTGTATCATACTGCACAATAAAAAAAAACGCATGCCCTTATTTTTAAGAGGATGATATTTTTTGTTGGTTTCACTTTTTAGAAATAGGTTTTAATAATCATCTGATAAAATAAAACCAATAGGTATGTAAGTAATATGTAAGTCTTATCCATTCTTTGCTTTTATTTCTTTCTTTCTATTTCAATGACTTTTATGCCAAAACTTGATCTGTAGAATTTAATTAATTAAATAAAAATAAATAAATAAATAAATAAATGCTCACCAGGTTCACCTCAGTTCTTTTCAGTCTCTCTTGTAAATCTCGTTTTTCCTTTTCTAAATCAGAAACTTTTAACTTCAGGTTCGCAACTTCCGCTACAAGATCTAATTTACTGTTCTCTAAGGATGATCTCAACGCAATTTCCTTAAAAGAAAATGAATGTAATTAAACGAAAAGGGACTTGACTAAATATTTTATTCACTAAATACTTAATAGCAGATGAGGAAAATACTTTTTATTGGGTAAAAAATTTAAATGCAACCCAATTCAGACAACAACAAAAGAAAATTCATTTATTACACGTGAATCAATTTGTTATCAAACAGCAATAATTTAAAGATGCAAATTCAAGCATTTTAATTTCCATTACCTTCTTAAGCATTTCTTCTGCACGACCAGCTCTTTCATTCTTTTGTTGTATAACAGATTCAGTATCCCTGATTTTCTCATTTTGTGCATCAATTTGCTCATTTAAAACACTGACCTACAAATAGTGAATAAATTATATTAAATTTGATTTTAAGTATAATTTTAGCTATAACCAAATAAGCTTTACCTGCAAAGTCAAAGTTTCTTTGTCCCGTTCAAGCCGATGGATTCGTTCCTGGAGCTCTTCATATTGTGATGAAAAGCCATTGGTCTAAAGAAGAACACCACCACTTAATGATTGTTATTCATTCAATTTTTTTTTTTTTTATGTTGACAAATTGCAAAATTTTATATACAAGAACCCTGCTTTACATAATTTTAATGAAAACCCGTCTTGAACGTGATTGGACGTTACTTGCACACACTGCCATCAGCGCGTTCAGAAGATGAACTTTGACAAATGATTGACAGGGAATGGACATCCATCCCTTAGACAAAATCCGCATGCTTATTGACTTTAATATTGATCTAACTAAACCTTCTTCTTTATGGGTCCTATTACAAGATTGGGTTTACTCCCTATATCTAATTCTTTTTCGCATTATTCACTACAACACTGTCCCTATTCTTCAATACACTGCTGTTTCTTTAATCTTTCACCCACTTTAATAAGTTTTGATTTTGCATAGTTAATTTAGCATAACAATTTTATTTAACATGCATAGAAAAAGTTCCTTAATGCAATCTTTTTTGCAGAATATATGTTGCTTAATTCCCCTGATAATTATTTCCTAGAGCATGTAAACTTCATATCGGATTTCTTTTTTCTATAGCAACAGACAAAAACACAAAAGTTTATACCATAAAATATCCTTCATTAACTGTTAGTTGCTCTGTTTAACATTGAAACGGACACTTTTAAAAAATTTTCAAGTGTATACACGGGGGAGAAATAAAAAACTTTGTAATAAATTAATATGCTATGATAGTTTTTTTTAACACTTGGTACAGACATTCAGTACATGTTGACAAATAAATTTTTAATGATTTTAATCTCTTAATTCTAATTTATTAATAAAATAGAATAAAAAGAATATATACCCACTGGGAATACATTAAACTTTTTCTTAGTGATGATAATACAAAATTAATACCTTTACTTACTACAGCATTTTCATGGGATATACAATATTTTTGTTAATATATTGTGCAGACATTGCATATTCTTAAAAATTCGGATTTTATGTATTAAAAAAAAAAATTCAGAAACCTATGCCCTTTTATCCCAGCAAGATATTTAATATACATGTTGCAAAAAAATTTGGAAGTGTCTTTAAATTGAAAATCAAATCAAATAAATAAATAAATAAATAAATAAATAAATAAATAAATAAATAAATAAACAAACAAACAAACAAACAAACAAACTTAAAATAGCAGCCTACTCCATGAAAATACGGTATTAATCACAAAGTGGCAGGTGATTTAATCAAACAAGATCATTCACCTAATGTAAATAATTTCAGTCACTGTGGCAAGATACCGTATTTACTCGACTATAAGACGAGTTTTTTTCAAATTAAAGTGCCAATAACAGGAGGATCATCTTAAAATCGCAAATTACACAAATATGCTGACTTTGCAAGTTAATGCTAAAATCCTCCACCTTGGTTGTAGTGGCGTTGCCATTTACTGGCATTCTCGATCATAACAAGATCACACAAGATTTTACGAAAGATTTTAATTTTTAAATATGTATTTTTGCTTCCATGTTCATTAAAAAAAAAAAAATTCCCAAAAATTTACCTCAAAAAACTGGGGTTGTCTTCTAATCGAGTTGTCTTATAGTCAGGTAAATATGGTACTTTCAAAAGTTTCGACTATATTTCTATCTCTTCTATTCCTCTATTTACTTTATCAGTGTCGAAAATTTTAAATAATCATTGGATCTAGTGGAAATTAGTAAACGGACAAACACAAACATCCAGGCCCTCAGTAGGATTCGAACCCACGACTTACTAGTTTCGAGAGCAACAAGACCTGCGCCTTAGCGCTCTTGGCTACCGACTATTTCTTTACTTCTTCCAAAGCCCGTTTTGTATTTATAACTATAATCAATGAATTTGCAGTTTCATTTTGTATTAATTATTGAACAAGGAAAGCAACAAAACACAATAGTAAAATTTGAAAAATATTGGATGTTTTTCAAATAATTATTATTATATGGAATAATTTGAAAATGATATGCTTTTTTAAAAAAATATCTTATTCAATTTTAAAGAAGAAACACTCTTCATGACTGTTCTTATGCATTGATATAATATACTCAATAATGTTAAGCTAAATTTTACATTTTTACATTCTTCCACGAATTTAAAGTTTCAATAAATCTATGCATGTTTTCATTATTGGGTAAAAATAATTTAAAACAGACCACTAGCCATGTGATGATAAAATTTAATTAGTTCTAATAAACAAAAAATACTGCTTGCATAAAGCAATGTCATATAAGCATTTCTGAGGTAGCTTAAAATTTTATTTAAAAGTAATATCACCTTGTTTAAATAACGCCAGTAAAAGTATTCAAATGCTAAATTTGGACATCGATGATGGGCAGAGTATAATTCATGATAATGTCCTCCAACTCTTATAGCTTCTTGTCCACAATGATGCCTTCTGTTACAAGGAAGGGAATTGTAACAGGGAGATGATGAATGAAATGAAGCACTATGAAAAGGGCTATCATGCCCAGAAACACAGCTACATGGAGAACACTCTCCTGTACTACATGTGGAACAATCTGTTGAATCACAGCAACATGTTCCTACATCACAAGTGTTCCACTGAGACAGGTGAGTATTAGTGTGACAGTCATGCCGTCCATTATCATTAAAGTTTGAAGGTAATGGTTGGGCATGGGCAGAATTACGCCTCCCTTCCACCATTTGTGACAGGTGTGGGGTTCCTCCTTGTACCCACTGGAATTCGTCAGAAGCCAATGTTTCATTTGTTAGTGTGATATCATCTTCATCCTCATCTTCGTCTTCTTCATCCTCTTTAGTCACCATGGTAACAGAAACTTTGGCAGATGGTGAAGGGCAGCTAACATTTCCTTTCTCCATCTACATAAATTTCTTTTTCTCTGTGGCCTATGAAAAATGTTAGCTTTCACCTACACAGGCTTTTTAAAAACCATCCTTCCTATGCCAGAGGCTGCAAAGAACACTTTACTGAGTATCTTTAAGAGAACAAAAGCATTTAAGTAACTGGGTGGTTTTATAATGCGTCAGCTGCAAACAACCAGAAATACTCAGCTTGGGAAGATATCACGCCCATTTTCAAAATTCAACAGCTATATTTAGTCAGGCCAATGGTTTCCCTCAAGGGAGTCTGATATTTTTGGCCTCAGGAATAACCAAAAAAAAAAAAAAAAAAAAGGATGAGGCTTCATTTCATTTTAAGTTTTGTTTTGTTTCCTCTTTTGTTTTTTTTTAATTTTTTTTTTTTTTTAAAGAAAAAAAAAAACAGAAAAAAAAAGCTTTTCATAAGAGTAAAAAATAACTTACTCCTCACTATCACAACGCACAGATAAAACATGTTTTTTGTTCAAATGTTTTTATAATTGATTATCATACACACAGAAAATTAAAAACATTATTAGAATAAAGGGGGAAACATATATACATAAAGCATAAAACTAATGATTTCAAATTATGCTAATAAAAACATATAATTTTATAAATGAGTTCTTATTTTTATATTAGCCCACGGCCAAATAAAATTCTTTATTTATAGTCTTTCTATTCTTTGTAAAAATATGTTTTGACAGGAATTTTTAAGATAGTTAGATAATTCTCTTTATTTTGAAAAGCATTGAATTTTTAACTCCTGCAACTTTTATAAAAAGAGATAATGAAGATTGAAAAACAAGCACTAATTAACTATTTTTATTCTCTTTAGTTTAATAACTTTTGTAGGGAATATGCTGAATATGGCACTTTTAATGGAAACATACAAAGCTTATCTTAATTACTTTCATTAAGTACATTTTTTAATCAATTGCTACAAGTTTGCATCTTTAAAAAACATAATTAGTTTTATCATTAATTATGAGTAAATATTTTAAATTTCTTATCTGAACATATTTTATGTTATAACATGTCATATAGATACGAAAAAAATTAAATATGGTCAGATAAGAAATTTATAAATAGAAAACAATGATTTATTCAAATCACTACCTAGATGTCCCTGAAAGTTGGTTTGATTTTTTTTTCTTTCATTTTTATACAGTAATTTAATTTTGTTCCTCTAAACATAGAAAAACATTCAAAATCAATTAAATCTAAAAATAAAAATATAAAAAACAATTACTGGAAAATAATCTATAGATTTGCTCTCTACGCATATGGCCTTTCTTTTATGCTTTTAAAATTCCTTGCAGATTTTTAAAGAAAATTCAAAAGATCACAGGAAGTCCTTGGTCCTAATTTCAAATGAGGAATTATTCATAAAGAAAGAATATTAGTTTATTTTAGGGCAAAACTGAAATTGTTAATAAATAAAAATGAAAATATTGTTTAAAATAATCATAAACTAAATGCTTTTTAAGTGTAAACATTTCAAATGCTAATTATGTTCAAATTAAAGAGTGATTTTTTATTTTTAAATTTAATTTTGTCATTTTTATTTTACCTTCTACAAATATTTTATTTTATTGCAGGCAATTAAACTGAAATTACAACATCTCCAAATACACTATTAAATAAATAGGGGAAGAAGATGGGGTAAAATGAGCCATTCAGTAATCATTCCTAATTTATCAAATGCACTCTTTCTGAACTTTTAACATTTTCTTTTCCAATGACGCTAGTGGCAATTAAAGATGTTAAGCATTTATTGTTTTTATAAATTTTAAATTTCACTCAACATTTTTAATATACTTCACTGCAGACTACACAAGCCACAAAACATAAAAATTTACACTCTTAAAGTGACACAGAACACATATAGAATGAAACTATACAATTCCAGAACAAAGCAATAATATCTGATTGAATGACTCATGTTCTAAAATAACAAGAGGAAGGTCTTCTTTCTGAATGCAATAATTAAGCCCTTAATCACTCATTTAATTCTTCCTCCCAATCATATTTAAAATGGCAAATAATGAAAATCAAAATCTGCACTATTTACTTACTTCTTTTAACAAAAAACAATTTATCTTATCTTTCACCAAAAGCAACTTATTAAAATAAAAAAGAAGAAAAAAAAGCCATTTCATGAGCATCATCCCACTTATATCTTAATTGGTGATATTATTAAATTACTTGAAAGAACAATGCAAGAAAAATTATTTTATTACTTTATGAACCCATAAGAAATCAAAAATATTATGTTTAGATACATCATAAAATGTTATAGTAAGACAAACTGTCAAAATAACAGACAGATTGTTAACAGGTGTCTCGTAACAAAACATGTTAAGAAGATCATATCTAAATATTTCTAACTGTTAAAATAGCATTTAAAATAAAACTATCAGGGCTGTGTTTTAAAAAATGAAATTCTAATAATAAATATATTTTTGACATAAATGAAAATTAGGCAACTGAAATAGAAAATGAAAATTTCTATTTAAAATCCCTGCTTTTTTTCAATTACTAAAAAAATTTTTTTTGATGTTTTATAATCTTAACTTTCATATAAACCATTTGATCCTTTAAGTTTGACAAAATAAAAAAAAAATGTTATGATAAAAATCTTATGTTTAATCTTAATGAAACAGAAAAATTAAAAAAAAAAAAAGTGAAAAAATGATTTTAAAGATTTTTTTAATGTGTGATAGTCATTAAGTTTTGTACTCACGAGAGCACATTTGAAAGTTCATCTGTCACCAATTTATATTAATATATATTCTCAATCCTTCCCTAAGTAATATTTTCAATATTAATATTTAAATATTAATATTAGAATTTTTTAGGTACTGTCATGCTGTATTAATTAAAATGAATAAAATGAGATGCTATAATTTTGAGAGAAATGACAATATCACATGGATAAAAAAACTAGTTTTTTTTAAGAAAACTAATAGCTCAATCAATGAAGGCATACAAGCACTGTATTTATTTTAAGAGGAAAAAAGACCTGAAAAATTAAGTTTTAAGTATGTCTTAAAAATTAAACAAACCTGTAAATAATAAATTATTTTTATTAATTACAGGACTGTATTTGAAAAGACACTAGTATTTTCTGAGCTCCTATTAATATTAAACGAATAAATGTAAAGAGAATTAATTTAAATTTTTAAAGAAACAAATTTTCTACAAAAATATAATCACTATTTTGTTTATATAAATTTGCTAAAGAATAAATTGAAAAATATTATTTACCTTACTTATGAAATCAGGCTTTTTGACTGGCTTACAACAGTCATAATTATTCACAGAATATTCACACTCAAAATCCAAATTCGAACAAACATTAAAGTAGTTATAATCGTTACAAGGTGCATAAGGGGCTGTTCTCAAAACATGTGGATTAGGTTCATGAGAGAAATGTTTTTCTTGTCGTGTAGGAGGAATTGGACAAGGTGATTCTGGACGAGTTAAAAGTAATGATGATGGCCCATGGGTTTGCAAAGTTGTTTTAGGTGGTGAAGCATTCCTGCGCATTTGATTAAATTTTGTGTGTCTTACTGGATTATTATCTGCCATTGGAAAAGAGGATGGAACTGGTTCATTTGCATATTTAGAAAAAATAGAAGGGGCAGATAGGATTGGTGGTTGCTTAGAAACAGGCTCTTGCAGATTGAACTTGTGGGGATTGTGCATCAAATTTTTATGATGGGTAGTATTTGAGTCACTTCCCTGCTTTTGTCTCATGGATTGAGTTTGTTTATCAACAGACTGTTTAATAACTTCGCTTTTCCAGGGTTGTTTACTACGTGTCATTTGCTCTTCAAGTTCCCTTTCAGCAGGTGCGGTTATTTGTTCAATGATATCTTGCAAAACTTGTCCAAAATTTGTTTGAGGAGAAGGGCTTGGTGATTTTTCAGGAGATGCTGGGTTTTTATGCATTTTACGTCTAGTAGGTGGTGATGGCTTGATTGTCACAAGAAAAGTCAAATCACCTGCAGGTTCTGCTTGAAGGCTTATTGTCTTATCAGTAGTGCCATTCATTTTTAGTGATTATAATTGGAATTTAATCGTCGAGAAATATATCCTTTGCTATCTTATCATCCTGAGTAAGTAAATTGAAGAATGAAACACAATATTTACACCATTTATAAAACCATGGGTCACAAATTTAGAATTATGAAACTTTGAATTATGAATTAAATCATGAACTAGCAGAAATAAGAACAAAACTGCAACTTTCCATACATGGTGAACAAGTTTAAGTTTTCACTTGCAAACTTTCACGGTAATTAATGAAGAAAGTGGCCTACTAATGACAGGCAGTCATTTTTATATTCAAGCTGAAGAAGCAGATATTAAGCATCACTATTTCCATTCACAAAGTTATAAAAGTAGAAATTTGATTCAAATTAAGTTGAACACAACCTGGACTGTCCTGTTGATGGGTAGGGATGATCCGTTCGTTTGTCATCATAGAGTTTCTCATCCATGCTTTGCTTATGCCGGAGCAGACAAAAGTTGGCAGCTAGCCAGGCAAGCAGCACCACCGCCCAGCATAGAAAAGGGAGCAGCCAGTTCAGTTGCTCTAGAGGCAAAACAACTCAAAGAAGTCTACGCCAGAAGATAACCCAGAGAGAGGAAAAAAGATTTAAGAAAAAAAAAAAAAAAAACCCAGAAGAAAAGAAGAGCTTGTTGCCATGGTAACCAAACATCAAAGTTTAATATTAGCACTGTCTTTTAGATTTTCATACCTTTACAAATTTCAACTAAATAGGAATATTTCAAAAATAATAAAGACAATAATACCAATTAAATATTTAACTTGAATGCGAATTGCTTGCTAAGTATCACCATAACAAAATGATTACTTGCTTTAAAATTTAATTCCGTTTTAATTACTTATAGTTTTGAAATTTACCGTTAATGTTTTAAAGAAGCTAAACAAAATAATTTTTTTAAATAATAATTAAATACAAGTAGTGTCAAATAAGTTTTTTATTTATTTAAATTATTTTATTAAAACAAAGAGGACAAGAAAAATTTTTCATTTCCTTTTTTGTCAAACAACAATTCAAGGTCAGAATGATGACATCTCAAAGAGTAGAGGTAAGAGTAATACTAGTACACCTGTTTTCTATTTCAGTTGTTATACACATATTAAATAACAAATTTCTGCATGGGCAATTTTTTAACACTCTTTAAGAATAGGGAGCTATGTAAAAAGGAAACTGCACAAAATAAGTTTTAATTCAAATTCTAAAATTCCATCTTAAGCTTACATTGCTATACATGTATTTGTTATGAAACAATTTGAGAATGTTTGCAGTCATTTATAGAGCTAAATTAATAAACCAGGGCATTAGTGCTCTAATCATTTACATTAAGAATTCAAGTCTTACTTAAAAAAGAAATTACTTCTTCAAATCCTTATATCATAGAAACTATTCTTTACCAATTCTAAATCTTGATATATTAAGGGATTTATTCAATTAATATTATAAATAAAAGTGGAATATGACTTTCGTAAAGCGAAATATTTATCTTTTCACTTAAAATAAATTTTGCTCTATTTTTCAAATTAAAATTAGTTTTAATCTTTAATTATTTGCAATCGTTTAAAATAGCTAACAGCTGTAAACAACCATGTTAATAAGTAGATAGAAAATTTATAGACAACTAGATAAGAAGGAAAAAGATAAATCTATTAAGCCATTTACTCCTAAGATAATTATTTTTTTCTTTAAAATTTATTCTTCCATCATCTGTTTAATAATTAATATTTTTGGATTATGTAAAACAAACCCCAAATCAATCAACAGCAGTTTTGCATACTCAGTATACTATCTGAATAGATTCTGAACAAATGCAACTTTAATGCCACAGTAAGCATCAAATTGATTTTTTTTTTTTATGATGGTTGCCGATTTATTCAGTATATCAACAGGTATGCTAAAGGAAAGCTATGACAACATACGCTGTTAAAGATATAGACACAGGTAAATATTGTAATGGATGTAAATGTAAGCTAAATGACATAGTCACATAGCTGAAAGAGGCGCTTTTTAATTTTAACAGTTTCTTTAGAGTAAATTTAAAGACTTAAAGCTATTTGCGTTAAGTGCTTTTAAGTCCGACTGATTCGAGTTGCTTTTATTTCCCCTTTTAGCTATCTCGCAGTACGAGACAACTGTATATGCTTTGCGTTGCCGCCTTCCTGGAATTAAATTTTAGAAATAAGTAAAATGCAACTCAAATTAAACCAGAATTAAAAACAAAATAACTGTAAACAATTTACTTATCTACATCCAAAGACCAAATATTTGTTTGATTAATCTTAAAGTAGGTTATTTTTTTATCCAATTACAGCTAGTTGACATTAATCATTTTTTCCCCAAAAACATGCACAAAAGGATGATAATATGTATTATCATTGGTAATAAAATAAAATTTTACAAGATTTTGTTTAATGTATAAAAAATTAACAAATATCCAGCCTGTCTATTCTTCTTAGTAAAAAATGAAGGCAAATTTCCTTGTTTAGAAACTTACCTTGAAGAAAAAATGTTCCTATGCACATTTATTGACATAGCCATGTCATATTTATTGCAAGAATACATCTTGGAAAAAGAAATTTCAAGGAACACTTATATAACAATTTCAGATATAAGATTGAACCATTCATAAGACTCTCTAATAGTGACCAGTCACATTATTATGACCACCAATTCAGTAAATCAGAACATATTCCTTTTGAAGCACATATTATAGCTAATTGCCATAGAGGACTCAATAAACTGCTAGAAGGTTTCTGCAGGCATCTGTGACCATTCAAAATGTAGTTTATTCCATAATAAAAGATCAGTTCTACTGAAGTGTCAATCAGGGTGAATGGATTCTGATCTGACCTGGAGGAATTGACAGCCAGGGTAATAGCTTGGAGTTTTGGTCACACTTCTCAAATCACTCGCAGCCAATTCTGTCATATGCCATGTTGGACTGTCTTGCTGTTAAGTTACATGCCTTGCCCATGCATGATATTCACGGTTACTGTGTTCATGAATGTTAAACATCAAGCCTCGTATTAGCATGATACCTTAATTTTCGACAGTATAATACCCTATAGTTCCTTACACCTGCATTGGTGAGATGGTGATAATAATGTGATTGGACAATGTAAATGTAAATAAAAGTGATGATCAAAAGTTATTTTTTTATTCCGATAAATTGCAACCTTTGATTCTTATAAAATTTATCAGACATTGTACGTACAGTGAAACCTCTCGTATATGACCACTCTCAGTACCGCTTGAAACTGGTCTCTTTGAGAGATAGTCCCCATACAGAAAATTAAACTATGCATAAAAAATAACACAAGTCGGTCTATGAGCACCTTCAAACCATGCTAACGTCAGTTCATTTACTTCTCTAAATGATTGATAATTTTCACGTTTTTGATTTTTATTCGCATTTTGAAACCACTTTTTTTTTATTAACTCCTTGTCCTTTAAAATTTTTTGAATTGTGTTTTTCCACACTTGTATTTTTCAGCAATATTTCTTTGTGATAAACCACCTGCTGCATCTCCAATTACCTTCAATCGCATCTCCAAATTTAAAACAATTGGTTTCTTTTTTCTTCTGCCATTGCAATAAACGATAAATGAAAAGTGAAACTTAAACTGAAAAAGCTTATCTATGGGACTAGTTCATTTGCATGGTATCTTAATAGAAGAGGTTATGACACTCGCAACTGTCCCAATGCTATCGGCACGCACCGGAAGTAGATAAAAAACTAAAAATTTATAACTACAGTAGTTGTGCTTTTAAATAAAGATCGATAACTGATGCTTTATATGTTGAATTCTATTGTATACCTGATTATTTAGAATGGACTTCGATGTTTTACCATCTGATGGTCAAAATAACAACAGAATCGCGTTTAAATGGGAGTGTCATAACCTCTTCAATTAAGAAAAACCATGGTGGGGTGGTCGCTTAGGTCAAATAATTGAAGGTCACGGTCGGGTTAAAGAGTGGTCGTTTTAGAGAACATCAAATTACATTGCTTGAGTTACTCTAAAAATGGTTCTAAAGGATATTGGCCATTTTTAGAGGTGGTCACCTAAAAGGGGTGGTCGCCTCAAGAGGTTTCACTGTATATCTTAACAATAATAACTATGAGTGTCCACGTAACCAATTGAATTGGCTTAAATTTTCGTTGAGTGCCGCGATATGACATTCAATTTTAAACTGGGTAATTTAATTATGGAATTTAACTACTATAAAGTTGTTGGTCTCATAATTTTTTCACAGGTGATATTCTAGTCTATATATAAACTGCAAATACATAACTATAATACCATTTTTATTACCATTGATTCTTCTTCTTCTTCTTCTTCTTATTATTATTATTACAACATGTTTTATGATTGAAGAGTTATAAACAATTTTTACTCTCACTGTGTAAAATGTTACAATAACTTATTATGAATGCTTATACATGTATGCCTTTTAAATAAATATACAGGGTTATTCAAAAGTCCATGAAACATTTCAAAAACTCATAAATAAACTAAACAACGGATCAAACGATTGCAAAGATCCAGTAGGTTACCAAGAAATGGAGACACAAAGACAGCGTCATTGACGAATCCCCACCAGAAGAAGTCACATGGGTTAAATCCGGGATCATTCCATGGTGAATGATCTTCTTTTCCTTTGCATTCTACAGAGTTGGGACACATTAATAAAAACATCTCTCCTCAAACATGTTGGAGATGAAAAATCATTGCATATCATTAAAAGCTGACAACAGCAGACGTGTAGTAGCATCCGTTAACACAGCAATTGTCGCAGTCATGGGCAGAGCAAATGACCTGTCAGACCTCCAAAAGGGGATGATCATTGGCTATCGAGCCAAGGGGGACAGCATTTTAGAAACGGCCACCTTTGTGAACTGCTCTAGGGCTGCCGTTGTGAAAGTGTATCGCGACTGGACGAACCAGACAGTTTCGAGCAACCAAAGGGATAACTGTGGGGCCCCACGGGCCATCGATCCTAGAGGCGAGTGTCGGTTACGACGCCTGGCCAAGACCAATCGGCGTGCCACTGTTGAGCAACTGACACAGCAAATGAACAGTGGGGCCACTAGGCATGTCAGCACCAAGACAGTGCAACGATCCCTATTGAGTTTGGGGCTCCGGAGCAGGCGTATGGTAACAGTACACATGGTGACGCCTGTGCATCGCCGAAAACGCCTCCAATTCGCAACGAACTATAGCCATTGGACCTCGGCCGAGTGGCAAAGGGTTGCTTTCTCTGACGAGTCACGGTTTTTGATGAACAGAGTGGATGGACGATGGAGAATTCACTGTGAAGCATCTGAGAACAGGCATCCTGACACCATCGTTGGCAGACGACAGGCTGGTGGGGGAGGTGTGACTGTTTGGGGGATGTTTTTGTAATATGGTCTGAGTCCACTGATACCGCTGGTGGGTACACTGAATGCTGTCCATTACCTGACGATCGTCGCAGACCAGGTACACCTCTTCATGTTGACATTGTTTCTTCAGGGTGATGGCACCTTTCAACAGGACAATGCTTCCTGCCATACTGCCAAAATTGTCCACGACTGGTTCGAGGAGCATGAGGATGAATTCAAGCTACTCCCATGGCCACCAAACTCCCCAGACCTCAACCCCATTGAACATTTGTGGGACCATCTCGATTGCCATGTCCGCAAGCTGGACCCTCCACCACGCACGGTGATGGAATTACGGGATGCACTGATCGCCGAATGGTCCCAGATACCTGCAACCACCTTCCGAGGACTTATTGACTCTCTGCCACGTCGACTAGCTGCTGTGCTTGCCGCCAAAGGTGGATATTCCGGATACTAGCAGGTGGTCATATTAATGTGTCCCGACCCTGTATCCTGACTGGCATATTTGCTACCACTACCTCCTAACAGCAACTATGTCAACTATGCACACAGATTTATTTTTTTTTAAAGTTACAGAATTTAAAGATTGCCATAAGATTTACTATGATCTGTTGCTTAATTTACTTTTTATGAATCTTTGAAATGTTTCACAGACTTATGAATAACCCTTTAATATAATAGAAATGGCTGTATAGATGTAAAAATACAGTGCTCCCTCTATATAATGGAACTCTACATAACGCCAAATTTATAATGAGAAGTCCATATAACGCAGTTTTTTCTGGAAAATAAAAACTGCAGACATGAATGAGTCTGCGATTTTTAATTTCCGGAAAAAAACTTCGTTATATGGACTTCTCGTTATAAATTTGGCGTTATGTAGAATTCCGTTATATAGAGGGAGCACTGTATTCAAAACATGTTATTAATAAATTTGAATTTGTATACTTTGTATTAAATAAGTTGCAGCAGAACAAAAATAATAAAATGATAAAAAACTATTTCTTTATAGTAATACTACTACTACTACTACTACTAATAATAATAATAATAATAATATACTGTAATATGTTTTGTTAAGAAAAACTATTTTTATAATAAAATCTGGCCACTGATGTATATATTACATTTGATATATCTACTTGACAACTATAGTAATTTTATTATAAGAATTAGGAAATGGAGTAAATTGTTTTGCAAATACTTTGCTGTAAATTATACGAGTCAATATTATATAAGTAAATGTTTCAAAAATTTAAAGCATTTTACAAGAAGATATTTAAGCATTTTGAAAAAAAAATATGAAAGCATCTTGATTATTTTTCATTAAAGCAAAATTTTATAAGCAAAACTATCAACTATTTCAATTCAATCTTATAACTAATTTTTACAAAGTTGTTTTTTTTCTTTTCTTTTTAATGAGATTAAAAATAAAATAATTTATTATTTGTGGAATATTTAACTGCACCCTTTAACAAAAAACACTTTTTAAATAGAAGAAAGTTAATCTTACTTAATGCTATTTAAAAATACAAAACCTGACCTCTTTTTAACAAGGAAATAACTGTGTTAATTATCTTGGCATTACCTTTGGAAAGGCTAAATAAGATTCAGGGCACATTTGACATTGCAATTTAATATTTGAAATAAAATATTTTACAAATAAAACCAATAAAGAATAACATCAGCTACTTCTTTTTTTCCTTTAAATTTTTTTTACTGACTTTCAATTAAGAGATTATTAGAATTTTTTATATAGTATCACCCATTTCTGAAGTGAAGATTTTTATTAGGTATTTCAGCAATCATTTAATAATCTAAATATAATAGACTGCTAAATTAATATAAGCTTTGGAAAAGTTGGTACCGTTTTTTTTTCTTTCTCTAAGGGGAAAAGAAACAGACAAGCTAATAAAAGAGATTCTCTTATTTACCAGCATGAATCACAAGCAGATGTTAACAAACTGAGATGCCAATGATATCTTAAAAATGCATTGCTAATTACAGTTATAGTTATCGTGACCATCCGTCCTGTATTTTAAAAGAAGGACCTTTACTTCTTAGTGCTGTCCTTTAATTTTTTTTCTTTTTGAAAAAATTGATTTTTGTCCTTTATTTTCATGATCATGGTGAGTTGATTTTTTTTTTTGTGCATAGTCAAGCTTTAACTTTTCATAGACATATTCATAAAATCTAGTCTCAGAATATTTCAATGAGAACCATTCGTTCGTTTAAAAGAATTAAAATTTTAACAATGTCTGGACATAAGGCACCCATTAATGTTATACAAAGTACATGTATTTCACAACTGGAAAAAAGAAAACACTATCAGGATACAAAATCATTTGAAAAGAACATTCTAGTATTTTATCAAACTTGTGTTGATTATTTAAATCAGTGGGATAATGCTTTTCAAGAAATGATTGAAGTTGAATGGATCCTTTTAAATGAAATTCCAGTTTGGTCTAAAGCTGGTCTAAAGAAGAGTATGATTTTCATTTCAACAAAACAAAATTACAAATTAAAAAAGTGAAGTTTTTGATGATATGTGTTGCATCAAAAATTTTATAACAAAAGAAAAATTATAGGATTGGCAGAGAAATTCAATACCGTTGAACAAAAATGGACTGCATTATTTCAGGAATTCTCTGATAATTTGATACCTTGCAAAAACCTATCTCTAATTGCTTCTACTGAGAGGGTCTTTCTGTTGATTAATAACTTCTGGATTAATGGAAAGAACCAATTAAAAAGTCAAAGCACTTGAAGCATATATTTATACAAAAGTAAAATATAATAAGCACTGTGTTGAATTTCATGATTACATAAAACATAAAAATGACCTGCTTAAAAAATTCATTCATCCCAAAAATTCACTGAATCAGATTAATGCTACATGTGTTGCATATATTGAAGAATAAAAAACAAAATATTATTCTTCACACTCTCTCTGTCTATTTCTATTATATTAACGTTATATTTGGAATCCCGATAAATCGAAATTAATGCCAGTGATGCCGCTAGGTAAAATCAGCGTGGCGTAGCGCCATGCTGCCCCCTGGCCTGCCACGCTGCCCCTCGGCGCTGCAAAAACGCAAGAAACTGAATCAAATAAATGCCAACAATGTGCGGCTTAAGTTTTCATGGGAGCTTATCATTGTGGCATGAGTGATTTAAAAGCCTAAACATTTAAATTAAACTGCTGACTAGCTACATTCGTTTAAAATATTAACTAACTGCATCAGCTTAGTTGGTATCCATGACGAACTCTTCATCGTGTTACTCCTTGTGCCAAGTCCAGTCTGTATTCGTGCGCGATGGTTTCCTGTGGTCGCTTTACTGTCAAAGCAAACCGCTTCGTCCACGAGAAGTATTTCTCAATAAACTCTCACGTTTAAATTAGCATTAATTAAATGTTGAGTGATAATACAGATCAACTGTATAAGGTATAAATTTTGAAAATCTTAATGCAATTATTATCTGCAATTTTATCTTGCAAAATTTGTATAAATTGTTGAAATATGGGATATTTATACTTTAAAAACTATTGAGGACTGTACCACTCAATGTAGGTCACTGAAATGCATGTACTTTTATTAACTTTAAAGTAAGAATTTAGCTGCATTCAGTGCTCCTTTCAGACTTTCAGTGCCCCATTGCCTTCGAGTGCGCCATGCTGCCCTTTGTTTCTATAGCCATCACTGTAATACTGATAAAGGATTTTAATTTCTCTAATTTGCAGTCAATTGGGGAGAGGGGGGTATGTCAGGATTTGATCACAAAGGGGAGGGGGTGGTCAAGTAATGACCATGTGGTCAAATTAATTTTACAATCATTCAAAATCCTGCATTTTAATATCTTTTTTAGGGAATTCTAATTTCTCTGACCACGTAATTTTTAGGAGAGAGGGTTCATATATGACCACTGATGACCACAGATGGAGGGAGGTAGAAAAGGTGAAAAAAGTGACCACGTGGTTTACAAATGGTCCCTAAATCAAATTAGAAATATCGACAGAATCCAATACATCCATAAAGATACGAGGGATGATCAAAAAGTAATGTCGTGCATTTTTTTTCTCGAAAATGACGGCAGATATGAAAAAACTGCGATATATAAAAGTTAGTTTGGTTCATGGTTACAGTTTCCTGTTAGTGTCGTGTGCATCCACCAAGCACTAGCGACGTAACAGTCCAAACAAGATGGCAGCTCTTATTTCATCGTCCAGTGCTTTTGAGTGGCAGAGTGTTATGCTATTTCTTTATGCAAAAGTACTAAAACCAGTCGATATCTATAAGAAAACTATGTCTGTGTATGGAGGTGATATCGTGCAGCTCTGCAGAGTAAAATATTGGTGCAAGGCTTCTAAAGAAAGATGAGGAGGACCTGCTGGACGAACATCGCTCTGGCAGGCTGTGGCAATCCATGACTGACAGCAAAATTGCCGCTGCGGAAGCGCAAGTGCAGGAGAAATTGCTGCAACGTTGGACATTTCATATGGGTCGGCATACGACATTGTTCAAGAGCAGCTATGCTTTCGCAAAGTGTTATGCAGATGGATGCCACGACAGTTGACGGCCGAACATCAAGGTGCTCCTTTCGATGCTTGTTTGCTGTATCTCACCCGATACCAGGTGATGGTCTGGGTTATTCGGATCGAATCATCACAAGCGACGAATCAGGGTCCAAGATGCAATCGGCGGTTTGGAAACACACAATGAAAAAGTTTAAAACTGTGCCATCAGCTGGCAAAGTCATGTTGACATGTTTTTTGGATTGCCGTGGTCCCATCCGCATACTACTGTCAATTCTGAACGCTACAGAGGCACATTGAGGAATCTTCGAGCGGCCATACGCAGGAAAAGACCTGACTTGGCAATGCAGGACATCCTGCTGCACCACAACAATATGTCTCAACACAGCGAAATAGGTCACTGACCTGTTCTAGCGATGGAACTGGGAAACACTGTTTCATCCTCCATATAGCCCGGATCTTGCTCCCAGTGATTACCATATCTTCGGACCATTGAAGTTACTGGCCGGTCAACAATTCCGTGACGACGACGAGGTGAAATCGCCAGTTCGCAACTGGTTCCACACTCAAAACCGGATGACTTTTAATAATTTTTCGATTGAAAGCCCAATGAGAGGCGGGCTCCTGGCTCTCAGATCAAGAATTTCTCCTATCCAAACCAATGGGAGGCGGGCTCCTGGCTCCCAATTGGTAGAGGCGTTGGCCATGATAGTCGAGGTTCCTGGTTAGAATTCAGGTCACAGAATTTTTCCTTCCATTTTTCAATCGAAAAATTATTACCTGTGTTTGGAGATAATCTCCAGTTTATAATTATTATTATTACCAGATGACTTTTATCGACAGGGCGTGGAAAAACTTGCCCACCGCTGGGATCATTGCCTCAATCGGCTTGGAGATTATGTGGAAATATAAAAGTTGAATTGTTCTATCGAATGTACAAGTGTTTATTTTTTTCGCGGTCACGATTTTAGAGAGAAAAAAAACATGCAACATTACTTTTGATCACCCCTCATATATACAGTAGAACCTCAATTTTACGAAGTCTGATTTTCCGAAATTCCGGATTTTACGAAGCAATTCTGAAATCCCTACCCCAATTTTGTACTTTTCTTGTAATAAACTGTCATTTTTATGAAGCATTTTTAAAACAAAATACAGCTTTTACGAAGCCGTAATTAATAATAAAATTTTCATTGATTAAACCAATCATTTCAAGCTTTTTTTGTTAAGCAAATGATACCTATCTCTAATTGGTCATGCAGCAAATGAATTATTTTGTTTCCACTACTTAAGCACATGTTTACGCTGCGTCAGACATTTTGTCAACACCACCTAAAGATATCTTTAGGTGGTGTTGGTTTTGAACGGTGCATTAGACAGTTTCGATGCGAGAAAATCGATTCGTAAGCTGGTTTCACTTTCGATATCGGAAATGTCGAAAGTAGTGTTTTGAGCCTGTTGATTGCGAAATCCAAGCAGACATTAGTGATACAGTTTTCAAAGAATTCGAGGAATGAGAAATCTTAAATAGTAGGTTGAATTTCAATAATAAATTTTCTGAGTTTGTTGACGTATATGCAGACGTGTTAACTTCGTCTATGCTGAACGAAGATTAAATCTGTGACTTAATTAAAGATGGCGGCGTCAAAGACTATAATCACTGACAACAACAAAGCCCAAGAGGAATCCAAAGCAACATCGTCAGACATTAAAAACTCTTTAAATACACTGTGAAAACATTTATACGAGGGGAGTTCAATAAGTAATGCAACACATTTTTTTCTGTAAAAGGAGGTTGTTTTATTCAGCATTCAAATACACCATGTTGTTCCCCACTCTTTTAGCTGCACAACACTATTTTTCAATGTAATCTCCGTTCAATGCTACGGCTTTACGCCACCTTGAAGTGAGGGCCTGTATGCCTGTACGGTACCATTCCACTGGTTGATGTCGGAGTCAACATCGTGCTGCATCAATAACTGCTTCATCATCCGCGTAGTGCGTCCCACGGTGAACAATTGTGACAGCCCTACCAACAGAGACGTCAAGTACAGCAGCGAGGTGTTTGATTGTGATCCGTCGATCTGCTCGAATGAGAGTGTTCGCATGTTCAGACATTGCAGGAGTCAGAGCTGTGCACGGCAGGCCAGCTCACGGGAGATCAGACAGTTTTGCTTGACCTTGCGGTGATGATGACACACGCTTTGCCCAACGACTCACCGTGCTTTTGTCGACTGCCAGGTCACCGTAGACATTCTGCAAGCGCCTATGAATATCTGAGATGCCCTGGTTTTCCGCCAAAAGAAACTTAATCACTGCCTATTGTTTGAAATGCACCTCTATTTTAAATGCCATTTTAACAGCTCACTATAGCGCTGTCACCTATCGGACGTCAATGAAACTATACGAGACGAAGCGGAAATGTTTGAAAATGTTCCACAAGAAATGTCCAGTTTTTTCAACCAAAATTGGCCGAGAAAAAAAATGTGTTGCATTACTTATTGAACTCTCCTCGTACTCTATGAAAAATGTCCCAGATAAAATTTTTGCAAGTTTTTTGAATTATCAAATCATATTGAGGAGGAATTACATTCTGGTGCAAATTTGCAACAAACAACAATTTTAAACTATTTTTAAAAATGAAATTGACTTTTACTTGACTTTTAAAATTTGACTTTAAAATTGTTATTAATTTATCTAAAAACTGTAAAAAAAAAAATCGTTTATTGTGCAATTAAATCATTATTGTCCCAAATTTTTTTTTTTTTGGTTTTTACGAAGTTCGGATTTTACGAATAAATCTTATTGGTCCCCTGAGTTTCGTAAAATCGAGGTTCTACTGTATTATCGATATATCATGTATCTGCTTTGGGCATCGTTAATTTTCAGTAGCAAAATGTGATCACCACAGCTATAGTTCAAGTTTCCTATTATCAGGGTGATCCAAAAGTCCGTTCACCCAAAGATACAAATGATCTAAAAAAATGAAAACCATTAAACATACCAAAGTCAAATTTGCAGTGGATATTCTTTAATCAATGTTACACTGATTGAAACTACAGTAAATGTTCTAAGTGGCTCCCATTCTCCTGCTTGCACAAACGAACGCAGCAGCACATGTTCATGGAAATGCGTTGCACCACTGTTAATGCAGAACGTTATTGCAACACACTCAAACAATTTGTAGAGCAGTTAGATGATATTGAATGCAGACAAGGTTATATCAACAGGATGGAGCTACAGTTCACACAGCCCGAATCTCAATGGAACGGGCGCATTCTGTTTTTGAAGATAGAATAATTTGGAAATTTGGCCATCTCGTTCACCTGACCTGATGTCCCCAGATTATTTCAATCTAGACGAACTGAAAAAGCAACATTCACTCAGATTTCCGCACCATTCCAGAGATGTATGTTTAATGGTTTATCCAGAGCCCTCTAGTGAGTAAAGTAATGGATGAAACACAACCAAATTTGATGGGCGGGTGTATATATGGGATTTCGATTTCTAAACAAATAAAATTTAGTACCAAAAGTCGCCACCAATAAAATTTTGGCGCTGTTTACCAAATAAAATGCATTAATTTGCATACAGTGCGTCCCATAATCTTAAATCCACCACCAATTCTGGACATATTTAACAGCAACATAATGTAGGAATGCTTATCTCGAAACTGCGAATTCAGGAACTATTTCAAAAATGCCACACAATAAATTAAAAAGTGAACATTAGTATTGAAGGGTAGTATTGGAGTGTCCCATAATCTTAGGTCCACCTTTCCAAATTCTTGGATGTAGCTCAGAGAATGCATTGAAATATTTGCATATCTGTTAGAAAACACATTGCAGCCCGACCTCCATATTCCATCAAAATGGCACATGGTAAGCCACTGAATGAACATGAGAGAGGGCAAATTGAAGCATTCAACAGTGAAGGATATTCTGGCCACCAAATAGCTAAGAAACAAAAGCGCACTCACAATGTGGTCAACAATTATTTGAAGCTGGGAGTTATGTATGGCAAAAAGAAGTCATCTGGGTGCCCAAGCAAGACCACAGATCATATGAAGAGGAACTTCATAAAACGGGTTGCTTCACACTCTGCATCATTCTGGCAAACTGCACAATCAACCAACATTCCAGTATCAAAATCAACTGTTGAGAGGATTGTGAAATCGAATCCGAACAATTGTTTACAAGAAACGAAAGCCATCACCACCTCTGAAATTGACACACAAGCAGAAAAGACTTGACTGGGCCAAAGAAAGAATTCGGTGGATCGGTCAATGGAAGAACATAATTTTTTCCTATGAAAAAAATTTAATCTCGACGGTCCAGATGGATTCCAATATTACTGGAGTGATATCTGAAAATCTCAGCAACTATACTCCAAACGACAACAAGGTGGAGGAAGCGTCATGATATGGGCAGCTTTCTGTGGTTAAGTCCCCTGTTGTTTTCCTCACAGGTCGAATGAAACCAACAGATTATCAGAATATGCTATAGGATAACCTGCCCATGACAGAAAAACTGAGCAATTCTCAAGTAACATTTCAACAAGATAATGCATCTGCGCATACAACTAATGCATCTGCGCATACAATGCATTCTTAACTGGCCAGCTCTATCGCCAGATCTCAATCCCATAGAGAATCTTTGGGGTTACCTAGTGAGAGCCGTTTACAAAGAAGGGAAACAATATTCTTCTATTGCAGGCCTGAAAACTGCAATGATTAAGTAATGGGATAACATTCCTACAGCAATACCGGAAAATTTGGTGTCATCAATGCCAAAACGATTGTTTGATGTTGTTCTGAATAAGGGTGGCAGGATTGCTTAATAATATTGCATTTCTTTCATTTATTTATGTATTTTGGAAGGGTGGACCTGAGATTATGGGACACGCCAATACCACCCTTCAATACTAATGTTCACTTGTTAATTTATTGTGTGTTTATTTTTGAAATACATGTGTGTTTATTTTGCTTTGAAATAGTTCCTGAATTCATAGTTTCGAGATAAGCATTCCTACATTATGTTCCCGTTCAATATGTTCAGAATCGGTGGTGGACTTAAGATTATGGGACGTACTGTAAATGCGTTCCATGTAACGATCATGAGTATAAAAGGAAAGGCTGAGAGAATTCTCATCATTCCGAGGCCAACTGCCTTTTGATGGCTCTTACCTTACGGGACCGTGCTTTGTTAGTCAAGCTGTATTATCAGTGGAACAAAAATGCCAATGCTGCTCTTTGTGAATCTCGGCAATTAAAGAAGTTGCGAAAAGGACCAATGAGCATAAACTTATGAAGCATAATTCAATGATTTGAAACCACAGGAACTTCAGTACAGTAAACCAGGCCGGGGATGCAAAGTGGTAAGTCAGCAACAAGTTGAAGAAGTTGGAACTGCTGCTGTCGAACAGGAGATGGCGAATGTGCAGGGTAACAGCAGTGCTTGAGCAGTATCCTGGCACACGCAGATACTCAACGGTGCGGAAGATCCTGCAGCAGGTGTTGAAGTTTTACCTGTATAAAATCTCTTCTGTTCAAGAATTGCTACCTGGTGATGTGGCCACACAATTGGATTTTTCATTGAGATTCTTAGCATGCATGTAAGTTGATGGTACATGGGTGTGGCAGATTTTATGGAGTGACAAAGCACACTTTCATTTGAACAGTAGCATTAACACACACAACTGCCGCATTTGGGCTGCAAATAATCCACATGCTTGTGTGCAGGAGCCTCTCCACTCGCCAAAAGTCAGTGTGGTGTGGTTTTACAGCATCTTTTGTCATTGGTTCTTATTTTTACGAGGAAAATCGTTCAAGTTGACCTGACCTGTACCATTACTGCTGACAGGCATGCCTATATGCTATAGAACTTCGTGGTTCCACAACTACAGCAACGAGGATGTCTCGATTCGACTGTATTCATGCAGAATGGTGCACCACCCCACAATGGGCGTAAGGTACAGCGTGTGTTGCGGCAACATTTCTCTGACAGTAGTCATTAGTCGTGCATTTCCTGCGGTATGGCCACCGAGGTCGCCCAATCTAATTCCTTGTGACTTTTGGTTGTGGAGATTTCTTAAAGGCATTGTGTATCAAGGACATGTCCCCGATATCGCAATGTTGAAAGATCGAATTACAGGTGAGACAAATTAATTCTGATATGCTGCGAGGCGCCGTGGAAAATGTCATGCATCGTATGAAATTCTTGGAATATCACGATGGTCATATTTAACTTCATTTGAAAGTTACAATCATTCGTTGTTAATAAAATTGATGTGTGCTGTGTCATTTGGTATTTAATCATTTAGTATTCACAATCATACACCTTTGCAGCACCAAAATTTTATTAGTGGTGACTTTTGATACAGTCATCAAAGGGAAATAATCCACACTTGAATTTTACTCTAAGTTTTACCGTTTCAATATTAATTTATTTTTAATAATTTAATATTAGATTTAGAGTTAACAAATTTACAGATTATTAAATTTAAATAATTATAATTAAAAAGGCTATTTAAACAACACATTAGCATGAAATGTAATATTAAATATTAAACTCGTGTGGATTATTTCCTTTGGTTGACTGTACTAATTTTTATTTATGTTAATATAGGGTACAGTTGAGATATATGAATGATAACTAAATTTAAAACATACATTTGCTTCTCAATGTTAACTTTTTAAATAAGGAAATTAATTTATAATGAAAGTGGAATTTGGGTGAAACAATTTATTAATAATAATTATTTTTCCTTTGGAAATATTGATTGATAGAACAACAATTTTGAAAACATCAGGACTAAAAAAATTCTTCAAAATATCAATCTGGTTTGAGGCTTGCTGTGAAGATTACAGGTTGAATGCAGGTGGAGTTTCGCTGTATTGTTGATCACAGTTGATTTCAACACATAACCGATTTCAAACAAAATAGTTACAGATATTTTAAGAATTTTTTAGTCCTGATGTTATCAAAATTGTTGTTCTATCAGTCAATATTTCCAAAAAACGAAAAATAATTATTATTAATAAATTGTTTCACCCAAAATTCCACTTTCATTATAAATTAATTTCCTTATTTAAAAAGTTACACTAAAGTTGAGAAGCAAATGTATGTTTTAAATATAGTTTCTAATTTTTATTTTTTTAGAAATCAAAATCCCATGGTCCACTATGTACACCCATCAAATTTGGTTAGGTTTTCATCCAATACTCGCTAGAGGGCTCTGGATAACTCACGTTATTTTATAACCACCCTGTATATCTTTGGGTGAACTGACTTTTTGATCACCCTGTATTAAGATTAGCTAATAAAAAAAGTTATTTTTTTTTTACCCTTTTGCCTTTATCTCTGTGTCTATCGGTATTTCAATTGTATCATGTTAACTCAAACTTCCTGCTTATATGGCTTACTTGAGTTTTTGCATACCGCTCCTTTATAAATTTTTAATATTTATCTACAGTTGTGCACAAGTCCCCCTCTTCTTTTAATTATAATAGTCTTTTCCCTAATCATGAAAAAAATGGCTCTAGATATATTTCCAACTGCAGATTCATCTGTAGACAAAATGTTTTAAATAACTAGGTTAGATGTACCAGTAATTGACAATTCACGATTTAAATCAAGGCTTTTAATAAAGCAACAAGGCAAGAAAAGGGACTGGTATTGCCACCTCGTATTAAACAATGTATTAGGCTTCCCAGAACAGCAAAAAAAACTAGGAACTTTGCTCCCTATTATGGCCGCAAACACATATTTAGTGTTCAATGCCTTACCGAGTCGAAAAAACCTTGCAATGAACCACTAAGCAAGGGTTTGATTACTTGAATTTATTTCATGAATGTTATGCAATATTTGTTATTAATTTTACGTGAACCTTTTTCTGTGATCAGTGGACAATACTTCTAGTAGTAATAGAATTTCAGATGACCAATGTGTTAACAGTTTTAATCCAACGACAACTACTAGAACCCAAGTATGTAGTGTCACTATACTCTTTTTTATCGCTACCTTTCGTCTAGTTACCCTCAGGCAATAACCACTTTGCAGCGATAATGCTAGAGGATTAAGTAGTTACAGTCGGGTAACTTCAAAACCTGAACAAAAGATTTTGTACATTCGCAAAAAGTGAAAGAGATGCTTTCGCTTTTGTTTTGTTTTTTTACATCATTATACTGTTCACTTTTAGCTCATTGCATTGTATGTGTGCACATTTTTCACTGTGGGCATTTTTATCCATGGGCTTTTTTCCATGTGGGCATTTTTCAGTGTGCGCAATTTTCAGTGTACGCTTTTTTCCTGTGCGCTTTTTTCGTGTTACTAATTTGCGTTTATATGCATTAGTTATTAAAATACAAATAAATAAATAAATAAATAAAATTTTAAGAGTATAGATTTTTAATAATTTATTGACAAACTTTTTGCACTTTATTTTAATTCAGCTCGTGATTTATATTTTATTTTCTTCAAATTAAAATCGGAAAATAATTTATTATTTATTTTTTAAATTACAACGGCAAACTTTTATATTTGATTTTTAAAATTAACTCTGCAAAATCCTTTATTTGATTTTTAAGATTAACTCGGCAAGTTTTTATATTTATTTTACTTTCAAAATTAACTTGATAAATTTTTTATGTATTATTTCAAAAATTTCAATTTCTATAAGCATTTTTCACAGAGTTATAATTCGATGTTGATGAAAGTTCGGACAGAAACCAAACCGGATAATAACCTCACCGGACAGAAACCAAACCGGATAATAACCTCACCGGACAGAAACCAAACCGGATAATAACCTCACCGGACAGAAACACTGCCATTGTCGGACAAAAAATCCAACTTCCATCGGACAAAATTAAAATATATTAGAAAATTAAAAAATATAAATTAAAATTTAAAATGAAAAATAATTATTAAATTTTCCATATAATAACATAATAGAAATAAAAAGTAATCGAATTTATTAAAATAGTAGAAGATAAAATAGTTAAAGAAAATAAAGAAATAAAAAAATAAGGAAAGAACTCGATTTATGTATACAGTCTTTGTTACTTTCTTATACATAATATAAGGAAGTATTGTGATCACGAAAAATTTCGACCTCCAGATTTTCACTGATCTTCACGTTTTAGGGTCCCTAGATTACGAAAAAGTAATTTCTGGAAAATGTCTGTGTCTGTGTGTCCACGCTAGCGTCCAAACGGCTAAAGCTATCGAGACCAAACTTTAAACTTATTATAATCTTCCTCTGGAGGTCTGATTAGTTTTCCAGTGGAATCGGTGAACCGGAAGTATCAGTTTACTCCAGCGCCAAAATATAAATTTTGAAATATCTCGTTAAACATTGCGTTTATGAAAATTTTGTATGGGGTTAAAACTGTTCCAATTTCAATTATAAACAACTTTTGTTAAGAAAATTTTTCAAAATTCCAACCGAAAGTACCAATTTTACTCTTGTCAAAATCCAGTTTTTGGCTGATTCAGGTGAAATGAGACGGTATAGGAAAATTTGTGAAGTATAAAAAAGTGTTTAGAAGCTAATTTTAAACAACCTTTGTTAAGAAAATTTTTCAAAATTTCAACCGGAAGTACCAGTTTTACTCTTGTCAAAATCCAGTTTTTTGCAAAATAAGATGGTATAGGCAAATTTGGAATCTATACCAAAGTGTTTAGAGGCTAATTTGAAGTAACTTTTATTCACAAACTTTTTTAAAATTTCTATCAGAAGTAGATTTTTTAGACAGTTGTTTAATTTTTTTCTGTATTTGGACCAGGTCATTTATGTATAAGAAAGTTGGGAGGTGACAACACCTCATTTTTTTTTTCCTCTGATACATCAGGTTTTACCCTTACCCTGATGCATTTTTCCCCTTAATCCAAATCTATGAGCCTACACAAAAGAAAGTAGGTCAATGCCTGAGGGTAACTAGACGAAAGGTAGAGATGAAAAAGAGTATAGTAATTGACATAACCTGTCAATTATTGATAATTTCTGTGTTTAAAAAAAGCGAACAAAGATATGCTAATGTAATATAGAATGTAGGGTAATAACAAAGAAAACATGATGGTTTTAAGTGTAACTTCTTAATTTCCAATAATTGACCTAGCTGTGTCAATTATAGGAACTTGACTGTCAATTTCTAGATCACCCACTTTAGCATAAATCTTTGTTGATCCTGAATCTTGTCACAGAGATGATCAACAGATAGCCCAGGACAAGTTATCTTCCAAGAATAAAACTACTACTGGTATTCTGTTTACTATGATAAGAAATAGCATAGGATGAATTGGATGAATTTTGCAAGTAGGAGAACAATCGTAAAAAATCAAGTTTTTCTACGAACAATTTGTTGGGCAATATGTTTGGCCAATATCTGATGATATATGCACTATTGTAAAGCAGCTTCATTTTCTATGGTCCTTGCACTCAACATGGGAGTGGTCTGATTTTATTTATTATTTCAAAGGAAAAAAAAGACAAATGATCTATATGAACAACTTAAGTTTTAAAAAGTACAATTTTAGTTAATGTTAAATACTTTACACATTCTTAAAAATGCTTGATTTCATCAGCTATTTTTGAAAGTGATCAATTTTTTTTTGTAAAAAATTTATAATAAAAATGTGTAATTAAAATATTGTCAATTACTGGTGAAACTGCCTGTCAACTTTTGGTGCATTAACTGTCAACTACTGGTGATTCATGTATTAGTTAGGAAAAAATTTAATAACTTAATAGCTTTTAAAGATATAATAATTGTTTAGAGATTGGCACATTCTGCATTATATTTACAATTTAATGGTATAACTAGAAAAGTTTCAAAATGAGATTTGATTTACGTACACAATTTCGTTTCACAGTAATGTCTTAAATTGTCAATTACTGGTACATCAACCCTACATGTATTTTGATATTTTACTTGTAAACTGCATTTTAAACCAAATTCTTAACAAGACCCTATCAATCTCAAAACAAGTTAACTCCCAAAAGATTCACCCTAATCATCTGCATTTATCTAAGGCTATTTATTAATCTCTTAATCTTGGCCAACAGATCGATGTAAGTTTCTAGTGATATTGATAAGGCTTTGATTCCATTGATTATTAAAATCTTATTCCGAAAAATTCTTCTCAAGGTCAGCATAGCTCGTGCACTTTATCTACTTGACTATACATACTCAATTCTTCACATAATACACTGAAGTGCGAAAAGTCATGGGACCAATCGTCTGCAAATTTTTAAGTGTCGCTAGCATTGCGTAAAAGATGTATATATAGGCATAGCAGTATAATCATGGTCAATTCAACTATTAGCAGTTATCTGAAACTTCTTGTAACATGATTATGGCTACACGATGAGAAGTATCAGAGTTTGAACGTGGAATAATGATAGTTGGAGCTGCATGCATGGAACATTCCATTTCTGAAGTGGTGCGGACATTCAACATTCCTTGATCCACAGGTCAAAGGTGTACAGAGAGAACCTCATTTCAGCTATTACCTCCCACCATGGATAGCGCAGTGGCCAACCATGGCTACTAAATGCTCGTGACCAGCGACATCTGAACAGAATGGTCCTTTGTAACAGATACACATCACTACATCAATTTCAATGAGGGGTGTACTAGAAACGTGTCTATGAGGTCAATGAAGCAAAATTTGACACTGATGGGATATGGCAGCAGAAGACAGACATGAGTGACTTTACTCACAGCATGCCATCGGAGGTTGCACCTCGCCTGGGCTCGTGAACATGTTCATTGGACTTAGATGATTGGAAACATGTAGCTTGGTGTGATGCGGCATGATTCAAGTTAGTGCAAGCTGATGGTAGGGTTCAAATGTGGTGCAGACTCCATGAAGCCAAGACCCAAGTTGTCAGGAAGGCACTGTGCAAGCTAGTGGTGGCTCCATCAAGGTATGGGGCATGCTTACATAGGAGGTTTGGGTCTTCTGCTCAAATTAGACCTACAATTGACTGGGAATCATTATGTCAAGTGCCTTGGTGACCATTCTCTTAGTTGGGTAAGATTCATCAAATCCAATGAGGCAAGGTAAAAAAATGGAAGACCTCTTGGCAGGGTAAAAAACAGTTTTCATTATCATGGGTCTGGTCTCTATCCTCAAGACACAACAGTTCCTGTAAGATTCGTGTCTTTTTTAAAGGCCATCTTACTACTGGAGCAGATTTAAAATTAAGAAATTTCAGAGGTCCGAATGAATCAGTTAATTGCAATGTTATTTAAGGGATAAACTCTCTGGCATGACTAAAACATATTTCTCTTAGAATAAATCAAGGATTTAAGTGTCATTTCATCTTGGGCTACTCAAAAAAGTTTTTTCCTGCCTTAAGCAAAGTCAACAAGATACTATGAGTCCAAATGTTTGTGGTTATACCCACCCTCTAGGTTCCATTATTCCTACGTGATTATGTCAAGTCGATCTCATATTCATTGTCTTCCATGGTCCCGAGCTGTTTCTAGCCTGTCTTCTTCGAAAATCTCGTTGAGGTGCTCTCCAACTCAAAACCAATAATAGCTTATAATGTATTCAGAATAAAAACTGTACAAGTTTGCAATAAAATACCATTGTTAAGCTGAACTGCACTTCGCAAAATACAGTTTTTCGTTAAAAAAAATTTCTACACTAAACGCTATAATAAGAGGAAACCACAATTCCACATATACAGTTTATTATCTCGAATGTACATTTCGCTAACAATATCAGCTTCTTCAGTGAGAGTTCTGGAGCATCCAAATATTCAATAGCCCTCGTAAACACACAGAAAGATTCGAAAGTCAATTTGTACAGACTGAATACGCGAATTTATATACAGAGGTAAGGGTTAACAGCCAATAAGATTAAATCAGGGAAACAGCCTTTGCCATGGGCTTTTATAAGAGCTAAGCTCTTTTAACATAGGTCAAATAAGTTTAGAATATAGAACAAATTCAAATAAAGTTACATGTGTGTAGGATCTAAAAATTTCTTTTAAGTAGTCATATCTGAGTGGAGACTCCTTTATTTTTCTTTTGATAACCTGATGCCCACATAAGCGTCATGTGCCCCTTTTTATTCGAGGAAGGACAGTGTAATCTCTTCACACAATTCAGACACAGGTGTAATCCCCTGAGGACCCAACTTTTGTCTAATAAAAAAGGGCACATGACGCTTTTGGCGGTTGAAAAGCTTTTTATTGTCTTAGTCGAAATTTTATTTTATTTTTTTTATTTCATGTTATAATTTTACTTAATGAATGTGTACTGCCTGCATTGTGAAAAATGCTAAGCTAAAAACTGAAAATTGTTTGCAAACGTTCAATAATATTGGTAAGATGGGAGAATTTCTTGACTTTTTAAGTGAATGGTTGTCACCATTTTGTTTTCAAATTCACCTTTCCATTAGTTTTTGGAGACAGAAAATTTAAAAAAAGAAATTAATTCTTAACGCAGTTTCAAATGTACAGTATAAATATGCCTGCCATACATCGTAAACATCCTGAAATGAAAATCATAAATGTTCAAAAATCACAATCATAGTAAATCGAGTTGCGTTAGATCGACTTCCCACCTCCCTCAATAAATAAAATAGAACAACTGTACATTAGAAGATCAAGAATTTTTTTTATAAAATAAAAGATACTGTATTACAAAAACATTACAAAATTCGATGAAATACAAAGGCATTGAAGAATTAAGCCATTTATCTTTCATAACCTCGCTATCACACTGGCCTTTGGAGATGGAAAAGTATGCTGAAAATCGAGAAAAAAATGAATTCTCCATAAAGGTTCTAACATACAACATGATTTGTATTTCATAAATGTCATGAAACGAAAAATAAATGGTCTAAAATCGCAAAGAGAGATACCTTTCGAAAACAAAAAGTTAAACCGAAGTTAGAATCGGGAGCCATGTCAAAACTGCATTGGAGCCGATTCCGAATTCCATCGGACCACATTCTAACAGGTCCACAGTGTATTGGGAAATAACATATATGAGAATTTACAAAGAAATCCAATAGTAATAAGCAAGAATTATAAAGTTTTGCTCTTAAGACACAATAGGTTTAACTATCAATCAATGGTTTAACTCTTTCATGGTTTAAAATGAAAAAGCAACATGCATCATGTTTCTTTAAACACACAACTTTTTTCTAGTCTTATATCTAGTCACAACATTCCAGTCACTACCGTAGACGAATTTTCCTGTTCTTCACAGAAGTAAGGGGATTTTATATAGGCCTATGATTGCCACTTTCGATCCACTTCAATTCCCGGCAAATGATTCTGCCAGATATGGCCAGGAATAGTCTTGTTTAAAATCATTGTCAATCGTTACCCTATTTCTCTATACAAGTAGTTTTAAACAACGGCAGCCTCATTCATGATCGATTGCCTTTGAACCACAGTTATCCACTTTACACAAAGACTATAGATCATTTTTCCAATATCTGAATATTCTGGATATCGCACCTTTCAAGAATCCAGTCAGCTGATTCATTGTTTCAATCATGGCTCCAGCTAGAAAACACCAAAAATGATCTCTTTTTCAAAATCAGTTAGGCCTAATGCTCTATGATTAGACTCATCCAGCTCCTCCTTAAACAGGTGATAACTTACACACTTGAATCACGTGACCTCAAAGTATTCTGCATAGCAATGGATTAAAACAAATAATATATGTTTCATAGATGTTTCCAATCTAAATAACCACTGTGTGTAAGATCAACTGTGAAAAGATATATTCAGGCCAAATGTACCATCTCCCAGAGAAAGTATTAAGTTTGTCTGAATAATAATATCCTCAATAGTCTGTTTTTACAAGTTATTTTTCCTAAAAAATTTGTATTTGCAACTAATAACAGATAAAATAAATAAAACAACTCACCCTCATATCATCATTGTCATGTAACCAATCCAATAAAAAATTGCGAGTATCTGCATGAATTTGGTCTAAAACTCTGCTTCTGTTGTTTGCATTTGTATTGGGAATGTTTTCAACTGCCAATCTCAATTCTTCAATCAACACAGGAATGTTGAAATGTTTTGAAGAATTTTGTTGAATTCGATTTGCTGCATCTGGACCATTTTTTGTACCTGTAAAAGATAGAAATTTTAAAAGAAAATTATTAAATATTAATTATATACCGACCAAATTAAAAAAAAAAAACCCAAAAAACTGGCTTAAAGTTAAATATTTGTGTGTTTACTTAGTATGCCTTTAAACAGAACTGACGTAATTCCCAAACACACCCACATTAACTTCACTTTGGCCTAGCACTGAATACGCTCTCTGCTGCTAGGATTTTCAGGTATTATTATATCAACCCTGTTCTATCGATTGTCATGTACCGGGTGATCCAAAAGTGTGTTACATTTTTTCATGAAACTAATAATTGTTTTGCCGTGACGAATTCTTTAGCAAAACAATTGTTTGCACGTGTCTCGTGAGTCTCATGAAAGCATTGGATTGCTGGAAAGCAAACACTGAAAATGTCGTTAACAATGTAAAAAAAGTAACACACTTTTAGATCACCCGGTATCTTGTTCAACTATCAGATTCATATCAGAGAGGATTACTCGTATTACACCAAAAAGATGCAATTCTCACTACATGAAGCACACAAAAACAAGACAAAAAATGCTGCCCGTCCTGATCAAAAGACAGGATGTTTTGTTATTTTTTTAAAATGCTCAACTCTTTGTCTTAAACATCAGTCCACAAACTGCATCAGTTGGAATATGAGACTCAATCTTATCCAACACATTCATGTACTTAGTAATCAATGGATTAGCACTTCTTGGCAGTGCTTTGAGGCAAAATGTTTTTATTAAACTGATAAGTTAGTGTTAACAGACCCAGACAAAAAAATCTTGAAACAAGAGATGTAGTGCTAAATTTTATCATAATGATACCTGCAGGCATCAATAAATGCTCTCTACGAACATCTAATAGCAAGATGCCAACTCCTCTTACAAGGCCTCAACCAGTTGATGACAATTTCAAATGCATCTTGTGTACTTGAACTAGACATTCTAATTCATTCCAAAGATGTTCTGTTGGTTTAAAGGTGGAGTTTTCACCTGGTTAATCCAGTATCTTTGGACCAAGCAGTAATAGCTTGGGTTTTGTGGCAAGGTCCTTCATTAAAACTTGCAACAGTTAGGAATGTAATATCTAGTGGAACGAATGTTCACGGACCAAGACCAAACGATGAAAAAACAAGACAGACCAGAGTTCCATTACTGAACTCCCAGAAATAATTCTCTTGCTCTCTGTGACATCCAGGTTCGATCATCTGATTGGGAAGGGTATAGGATAACTTGTCACTCTACAGCATCTCATTCTGGCTTTGTAATGGTCAAAAAGGTCTTTCCTTTTAACAGGCAAGTTGATGGCAATGATCTTAGGCTTACCTGCAGCAATATGATTTTTTTTAATTTACAGCAGCGGTTTCTAATTTTTTTATATTCTAAAGAAATTTTTTGCAACCTCCAAGTTTAAGTGTACTGTTATAAATTTTCTATTTATAGAAAAAATAAATAGGAAAGTATTTTGCAATCCACACTTTAAGAACCACTGACCAGAGCATGGTGCTTCCAACAAACTGTCATGCTGCTTGCTAGAAATTCACTATTAGAATATCATCCACTGTTAAATGAAAATTTTCAATTTATATCTTGTGACGACCTATGATTACACCATTTTGGAAATCACGTAATTGGTTGAGCCAGCTCGGTGGCCGAGAGCATAAGACACTGCTCTTGTCACTCTCGAAACTAGTGAGTCACGGGTTTGAATCCCACTGAGGGCTCGGATGTTTGCATTTGTCTGTTTACTAACAAACTTGGAAGATCAAGCCTTAGTAGCCTGATCCCCTGCTAAGCTAAAGTTCCAATAGACCCAATAGTTATTTAACATCCTCAACACCGGAAAAGTAAAAGAGGAATAGAGAAGATTAGATTAACGATGGAGTTGCTTGGTTTTATGTAAAACACAGAACAGAGCACTTTTAGGATGTCTGGTTTCAAATGATCATTTAGCAACTATTGCGATGTAAAAAAACGTTAATTTCATTTTGTATCTTTGAATTTAGATAAGATCATATATTTCTATTCTTTTTTGAGTATTAAGATTTTTTAATGTCACTTCCATTATTCACTTTGAGAGAATATGCTGGGGAGCGTATAGACAGAGTTTTCTTTTTTTAATTAGGTTTAAAAAAAGTTCTTATGATTTAATTTTAATTTACTGATAATACATGTCACTACAGTATAATCCACTTAATACGAAATCCAAGGGGACATGATTTTATTTTGTAATATCCAAAATTCGTACTATATATGTGTTACGCGCAGATTGCGAAATTGCACGATTCACAAAATGCGCAACTTTTTGCTCATTTCATGAATTGTACATACCCTTGCACAGTTCGCGAAATGTTTAGAATTTTACACAATTCATGAAATGTGCACAACGATTTCTGCTTATTCCAAGTATTATGCAGCTACAGATAACCTATGAAAGCTGTTTCCTACTGTTACAAGGAAGCTCACTGGCGAATGGAGTGGAGCTCAAATAAACATGGCATCTTGCTTATCGATACACAGGTGAAAGTGGTTTCAGATCACTGTATACGGCATTAAAAAGCCATATACCCATTAAAAATTTCAAATAATAAGGAGAGCAACATTTTTACATTCGTCTGTGATAATTTACTTTACATTCCTAAAACAAACACACAAAGGAATGAGCGTGTACCATCGCCGCCTACGATTCGATAAATCGCCTCCCCCCCTTCGTAATACATCTGACCGTGGGTGACGAGATAGATAAAATCATGTCAGCCACAATCTGACAGAACTGATAAAATAGGAAATAAAAAGATTCTTTATTTCAGAAATAAAAAAGAATTAACCCTTTTTAATTGATAACGTTTATATAAAAAATTAATTATTCATTTGTGTCACTCTTTGTTGTTAAGACACAAATTTTTTTTTTTATATATATCTTAACAACAAAAACGTGACACAAATGAATAATTATAAAAGTTTAATTTTTCTTAAAAAAGTTGTTAAATGATCAATTATTTTGCAAATTTACAAGTATAAAATTCAGTACTCTAAACCAGGGCTGTCCAAATCGTGCCTGTTGCCTGCGTGCAACATAAAAAAGTTCGCGGACAAAGCTCACGGCCAAAGCCGAGAAGATAGTCCAAAAATCAGGAGGGGAGTGGGTATAATTTTTCCTATGCAGTGTTGCCAGACTTTAGCGAGCGATTCCATTAAGTGAGGCATTATTTCTTTTATTACTGATACTTGCTTGTTTTTCATTTCACATAACATGGTGCACATTCTGAAAAAGCATAAAATCACTGAACCAATATTTAAACCGGAGCGGGAGAATCCTTTTTTTTTTTCGTTGTTCATGGATCGGATTCTAGGGGCGCAATCCCCTATTTTTGAAAAACTTTATTACATTGCTCATATTATACAGGGTTAGCACAAATGAATGACCAGATTTTAAAAATTTATATTTTTGAAACTATTACACATATTACAATAAGTGATGCACGAAATTAAAGAAAAATATACGAAGTTTTTTTTTCAGTTACAAATGTTCGATGTGTGACCCTTTTGTTACACGACAAACGTCTAATCTGTAATCAAGTTTGTTCCACACATTTTGTAGTATCACACTGTCAATGGTTCCTAATGCTGCACAACTGCATTCTTTAAGTTCTTGCAGTGTTGTCAGCATCGGTGGTTCATAAACAGTAAACAATGACTTTGACATAACCCCCCAAAAATAAAACTTGGTATGTTTTTCTTCAATTTTGTATATAACTTATTGTAATATGTGTAATAGTTTCGAAAATATAAATTTTTAAAATCCGGTCATTCATTTGTGCTAACCCTGTATAATGCAGAAATGAGTAGAAACCATTGTGCACAATTCATAACTTGTGTAAAAATTAGCTTTAATTCAGAAACTATTATTACATAAAAATATCCTTTCATATACAAAATTTTTCTATTTTCCAAAATCAATTAACTTGAAAAAAAATTAGTCTGTTCCGTTTGTAATTAATAATTTTTTTTATATCGCAGGTAAAAATTAAAAAAAAAAAAAAAAAAGGTTTTGAACACAATTTGAAGTTAATGATTTGAACACAATTTGTTTGGATGACATGAAGTGTTACAAAGATTCATTTTTAAAACAATTACATTTTCATCAGTACGTGTCTTGCAGGAGCATGGTTTGAAACCCTGATGCTCACTGTAACCCTAATAGTTTATAGCGCTCACTGTAATTAACACCAGTGAGAAATTAACCGTACTAAAATGCTACGATTGAATTCTGAAGTAAAAATTGCAGTAAAAATTTACATAATACAACACTGCAGGAATAATATTGATATACAGCAATAACAGAGGTGAGTCTACGAGAGAAATTACAGGTTATCTGTAGCTGTACTATGCATGAAATGAACAGAAATCGTTGTGACAGAAAAGTGGATGGGAAATTGAGAAAAAGAACAAATTAATGCAATGTACAGATCGGAAAACATTAATATGACCACTTCTCCTCGAACATGTTGGAACGTCCCACGGTATGCAAATGAAAAAACATTGCATATCATTAAAAGCTGACAACAGCAGACGTGTAGTAGCATCCGTTAACACAGTAATTGCCGCCGTCAAGGGGCAGAGCAAGTGACCTGTCGGATCTCCAAAGGGGATGATCATTGGCTATTGGGCCAAGGGGGGCAGCATTTCAGAAACGGCCACCTTTGTGAACTGCTCTAGGGCTGCCGTTGTGAAGGTGTACGGCAACTGGACGAACCAGACAGTTTCGAGCAATCGAAGAGATAACTGTGCGGCCCCACGGGTTACGACGCCTGGCCAAGACCAATCAGCATGCCACTGTTGAACAACTGACACAGCAAATGAACAGTGGGGCCACTAGGTGTGTCAGCACCAAGACAGTGCAACGATCCCTCTTGAGGTTGGGGCTCCGGAGCAGGCGTATGGTAACAGCACCCATGTTGACGCCTGTGCATCACCGAAAACGACTCCAATTTGCAATGGACTTTATCGCCATTGGACCTCGGCTGAGTGGCAAAGGGTTGCTTTCTCTGACGAGTCGCGGTTTCTGGTGAACAGAGTGGATGGACGATGGAGAATTCGCCAGGAAGCATCTGAGAACAGGCATCCCGACACCATTGTTGGCAGACGACAGGCTGGTGTGGGAGGTGTGACTGTTTGGGGGATGTTTTCGTGGTATGGTCTGAGTCCACTGATACCGCTGGAGGATACACTGAATGCTGTTCGTTACCTGATGATCGTCGCAGACCAGGTACACCCTTTCACGTCGACGGCGTTTCCTCAGGGTGATGGCACCTTTCAACAGGACACTGCTCCCTACCATACGGCCAAAATTGTCCACGACTGGTTCGAGGAGCACGAGGATGAATTCAAGCTACTCCCATGGCCACTAAACTCCCCGGACCTCAACCCCATTGAACATTTGTGGGATCATCTCAATCGCCATGTCCGCAAGCTGGACCCTCCACCACGCACGATGATGGAATTACGGGATGCACTGATCGCCGAATGGTCCCATATACCTGCAACCACCTTCTGAGGACTTATTGACTCTCTGCCACATCGACTAGCTGCTATGCTTGCCGCCAAAGATGGACATTTCGGATACCAGCAGGTGGTCATATTAATGTGTCCCGACCCTGTATGTTGTATAAAATAAAATGTACCAATATATTAAATATTTTATGCTAGTTTTCATTTGAAATTCATCAGATCGAAGTTTGTTTTATTCCCCCCCCCCCCCCTCGGCGCTGGCTGTAATTTAAATTGTGCTATGTTTAATTGTTTGCATAACTCTACGACCTGAACTGGCACACACAGAGAGGGCACACGCTGCTGGACGGCCTCTCCAAATACAGTGAAACCTCTCAATAGCAAACACCTCTGGGGAAAGAAAATCTGTCTGTTATTAAGAGGTGCCCGCTATTGAGAAGAATCACAATACATGTACATAGACCAGCTGGGGAATTAAAAAGTGTCTGTAATTAAGGGGTGTCCGCTTTTTAGGGGTGTTCGTTAAGTGAGGTTTCACTGTATATGAAAATTGTTCTGCATAATATCCAGTCCTTAATAATACAACTGTTTTGTGCGAAAATATTTTCACACAGGGCCTGCTAGTATTTCATATAGATCAGATGGATCCTTTTTAACCCCCATCCCTGTAACCTTGTTCCCAGTGGGCCAATCAAAACCAACCTAAATAGTGAAACAACACATACCCACAGTAAGAGACATTTCGAATTTTTTTCAACTTTCTATGTCAAAAAAAAAAAAAAAGCAAAAAACTAACAAGTAGCTCCATTCTTCCAGTACTTAATAAGAGTAAATGAAAGCATTAAGATTCTTACTGGCAATGATTCCATCCATCTGCTGCAAAGCTGCTGCCAACATTTCACTAGCTTCAGATGAAGGAAATGAATTCATTGTTTCAACTTCCAGATTAAAATTTTATTTATACTGCATAATTATCTGCAATCAATGAATAAAAATTAAGTTAGTACAGAATTTTATTAAACCACAAGAATCAACTTTCAAGGGAATCCCAAATAGCCTATTTGCTTTAACAATGGAGTCTTTGTATGGTTATGTATGCTCAAATTTTTTCGTTGTCGCGGTTTATTCTGAAAGAAACAAAATGTTGCACTCTTATTTTGCAAGCATCTATAGTAGTTTCAGATGAGTAACATATTTCAATATGGTGGAAATCTGTGACATACATGTTTGAGGGATTCCCTTGTTAGATAAAAACCAAAACAATCTTTATCAAACCATTTGATAAAAAATAATTTTTTAATTTATGGTACTTACTCAATTTAACAGATCTCCCCAAGTATCTCCTTATTTGTTATTATTTAGTACATCCTTGCTGTCCATAAATGCTAGTACTGAAGAAATCATTCAGATTTTCACAAATCAACATGGAACAAATTTTGAGCCAGAATTTTTTTCTAAACATCAAATATGGAATACACTCTTGTAAAACAGTTTCTGACCTAATAACAAAGAAATACAAGGATGTATCAAAAAGCATATCTGTTGAGCAGTACAATAATAAATTATAGACTGATGTTGATGTGGCTGATATATAACGTCTGTTCAAAAAGTTCCAGGACTTTTTTCTTTTTTAACAATTCAGTTAATTCAACTTACAGATCAGTGGTCTTCATCTCCTTCAAATTAATCCCCTCCCCAAAAATGCTTCTCCCAGTGATGTTTCCACTTTTTGAAGCGGTCCTGGAATACTGCTTTTGGAATCTCCTTTGTTTCCCTCTGCGATTTTTTTTTTTTTTTTTGCTCTCCTCAAAGAAGTCAAATCTCTTCCCTCACAGTATTGGCATACCAAGGGAGATATGAGTAAGTACATCATTCTATGTTGGCTAAAAACTCTCAAACTGACAATGCAGAGTGAGCTAGCTAGCACATTCTCATAATGGAAAAACCAGTTCTGATTCTGCCAAATATAGCATCAAAATATACGGTAAGCACGACTTTGACATTCGAGCTAACCTGGTGTGCATTTTTGGCTGAGCTGATATTGGAACCCACTAAGAGGACTGAAAGGAAAACTTCGGTTTCACTATCATAACCATAGATCAATAATGAATTGATACAGACCTTTTTTGAACTGGTTAAACCATTCATAATTCTGGGTGTGAACAAATGAGATTATTCCTGTAGGCTTGCTGAAACACCTGATGGGCTTATGTGAATGTTTTCCCTAGTTTGATGCAAATTTCACTGCACAACTCTGTTCGCACAAGTTGCTTATTGTGAAAATTAAACAATCGCAGAACACTCAGTTTGCAGTCCAGTCTGAAGAAGCTGGGATGAAAATCAGTGTGGCTAAGACTGAGGTTTGGTCCTTTCAAGACAGCCTGCTCAGTGGGCTCTCCATGTTAGGGGAGCCGCATTGAGACAGGTGGAAAAGTTCAATTACTGGTATCTCGGGACTGCATTCACGAGTGATGGGCAGCAGGATAGAGAATTGGATGCTCGGACCAATGCAGCAAGCTGTGTCAGACGTGAACTGTGGCGATCTGTGGTTTTCAAATCTATCATTGTGCCCATTCTCACCTATGGTCATGAGTCTTGAGTAATGACTGAAAGAGCGCGATCTCAGGTGCAAACGGATGAAATCAGATTCCTGAGAATTATGGCAGGTGTTACCCTACTAGACAGAGTGCAAACACAATAATAAGAAAGCATTTAGGTGCTGAGCCACTAATTCTCCACATTGAGAGATTTCAGTTGCATTAGTATGGCCATAGTATTAGAAGGAGAAGTAGGGAAGCTTCACCGACCTCCTCCCCCACCCAATTTCGACATACTATACCTGTGAATTTAAACAGATTAAGCATTCAGTTTATAATAAAATGAACGATAAACTTTTTCCCATAAACAATAGGCATTCCAGATTTATTCATTTCAATAACTTCGATTTTATGATGACTCATTTTGGAGCAATTTAAAAAAAACTATGTTGATGCATCACTAGCTTAAGCTCTGCCCATATGTCTCGCGGATATTTCTGAGCTCTGCCCATCTGTCTGAATTAGCAGCGCTGCGGTCAATTTGGGCCCTAGCTGAGAGAGAAAATAGCGCGAAGTGCAAGCTACTTCACCACAAGAGCTGACTTTGCTGCGATTTTTTTCACATTATTCTCATATCATAAACATTTGGAACTATTCTGTTATGTACAACGCATACAGATAATAAACTTTTCACTCATTACGATATTAATATAGTTTTCTTTTAATTAGAAGATGGTTAAGTGCTTTGTTCCCAAATGCTTTTCTAGAAGCACTGATTATTGCAAAGATCTAAGAAAAAATGTATATAATGCTAAAAAGAGCAAACTAAATAAAAAAAAAAAATGTCATCTTAATAATAGCATTGTCTGATAAAGGGTTTAAAAGTAAAGATTTGTTATTTTAAAATGATTAGATTAAATTATTTTAAACTATTAAATGAAAACGATTTCACTATAAAGTGTCATTAAAACATTCAGGATTCAATAAATCCTTCAAAATACCTTTGTTACCTCAACTCAAAAAAATCAAAAATAAAAAACAAACAATTTCCCTTTGCCTTACACCAATTTTATTTTAAAAGAATATACTATCTTATTTCTCCATATAGAGAATTAAGAATTGGCATACTGAAATCAAAAAATTGATTTTTTCATTAACTAATATTGAACACATTTTTCCTTTTCCAGTCTAAATATTTTAATATAGAAAAATTCTGTAAATTTTATAGATTTTATAAAATATTTTATATTTTATTTTCCTTAGTCTTATCTTTTATTTATATAACATATCCAATGTGAGATACAGCTTCGGCTGTATTCTGGTAAACTTTGTACCGCAATTGCTTTATGATTTATTTAAATTGCTTAAATTCAAAATATTTTATTATTATACTATTAGATTTCAATGTAATTATACATACATTAATATTATTATTATCAAATGAATCTAAGAATAACCAAGAAATAAATAAATACAAATAAAAATAATAAAACTAAATATAATTGTTTTTTGAGAATCACACCCTTATGAAAAATGTAAATTGTATAATATCTATTTTGTAACAATTTATGTATACATTAATAGGTAAATTGTTACAAAAAAATATAATGTACAATCTTTTCATAGGGGTGTAACTCTAACAAAACAAAAATCTTTTATGTTTACAGTTTATTTTTGATTAGAAATTTGTTTTTGTTTTCTTTTTTATTTTCGATTCTTTTCTTTACTTTTTTTTTTTTTTAATTTGTTGAGGAAATAAAGCTATTTTAAATAATTTATTAAAATGATTAAAAGAAGCCAGGTCGGCTCTTAGCGAAACATCCCAAGTTTGCATAATTGGTAAAAAATTTATATCAACTTTACTGATTTTGTTCTGCATTTTTTATTTTTAATAGACTACTGAAAAATCAGAAATAATCTATATATATATATTAAATGGATGTATGTATATATGTTTGTGTCTTATACAAATCTACAGTTTCATTCCAATCTTGATGAAATTGTGCACACATGACCTTAAAAATAAGAAGAGCACTGTCTACATAAGATTTCGAAAAAAAAATAATCTTTTATATAAAATTCATTTTCAGTTTGTTAACACATTAACTGGTGTGGCACTGCATAATTAACCAAATTAACCTCTTTTAGGGAGGGGGGGGGTAACGAATTGTAGAGTGTGCTCTCCATGAAGCGCGATATCTCCACCATGACCTACCTAAAATCTTCCCAGGCTCCATCGAAATTACCATGAAAAATTTCATCAAGATTGGTCTAGCCATTTTGAAATGCATAGCGAACAGATAGGTCCATGTGTGTTTCTTATAGGTCCATTTTGAAAAATTCCGCGACCTGGATTCGAACCAGGAACCTCGACTGTCATGGTCAACATCTCTATCAATTGGGCTATCACAGACACTTGAACAGGCATGTTGTCACTATGTGTCTTAAAGACAACCAAGTTGTCAAGGAGGAAAGCCCAATGGGAGATGGGCACCCAGTTCACAGATCGTGAATTTCTCCTATCCAAACCATCAGAAAGTTTGATGAACACACAATAAGAAATAAAGAAATTAAACTGGAGCAAGCACCAAACATCAGGTAAAGACTACTTGGTTGTCTCTAAGACACTTAGTGGTTCAGATGTCTGTGATAGCTCAATTCATGGTTTCTTAATTGAAGAGGTTATGACACTCGTAACTGTTCCAATGCTATCGACGTGAACCAGTAGATGTACCGGAAGTAGATGGCAAAGGAGCAATCTATGCTCCATTTATTAAATTGTTATGAATCATTTATTTAAGATAAAAAGCTTAAAATGTATAATTAGCTGTGCCTTAAAATAAACATCGATAAGGTTATGCTATATATGTTGAATTCTTTTGTATATCTGGTTATTTAAAGCATACTTCGATGTTTCGCCATCTGGTGGACAAAATAATAGCGGGATCGCGTTTAAACGAGAGTGTCATAAGTTATGACTCATAACCTCTTCAATTAAGAAACCATGGCCCAATTAGTAGAGGCGTCGACCATGACAGTCGAGGTTCCTGGTTCGAATCCAAGTTGCAGAATTTTTCCATCCATTTTTCTAATTAATATCATTTACCTGATGCTTGCAGTTTGCTCCAGTTTAATTTCTTTATTTCCTAACAGTTTATCAATTGTTGGAATTGCAGTGTACAGACACAAACGATCAATTACATCCATCGCCATCCAAGAAGAGAATTTTGGAATTGTTGAATTTTTAGATAAACAAATGAATTTTTAAAGGTCAGGTCACACAAATTTACAGCCATAGCCAGGGCTGAAAAAACGTCAGATCAAACTATTGTATAATTTTCATTCTATTTCCTCCCACTTTCGTAGCCATACACATTATTCCACACATTGTTTCTCCGGCACTATGGTAAACTCGCTCAGCTATACACAACACTCCAACACGAACCGGGGAGAACTTTAGAGAGCCATCCAGTAGGAACATTTAAAAATTTTTTTTTCGGTTTTTCTATATGAATTTTTACTGTATGTTCCCATTCAGAAACTTTCATCAAAAAAAGAGCCCGAGCAACGCCGGGTATATCAGCTAGTAGTTTATAAATTTCTTCAGTTTTTGAAATTAACTTCTAGTAACAAGAACAAAATTTTAGGACAACTGTTGTAAGATTTCTAATTCAATTACTTATTTTAAATGTATGTTGCCAATTGCAAGTGATGCTTGAGAGCACCAGTTGATGGGCGCAACTTAAAACTCTGGATTACTAAAGTACAGCAATCTGCCATTTTTGGCCCAATTGGCTCAATCAATTTATTGCACCAGCTCTAAAAATTCGGCTGAAATGAATGTTATTTATAAAAACTATCGCATTATTATCCTCTGGAAATATAACTGGCAATCAATAAAATTTAAAATGAATAAATCTCTGGGCTAAAGATGGCTGAAAAATGCTCACGTGGCCCAGTGGTGTGCTGGGAGCCAGCTCGCACCTGTTCGCATGAGATTTTTTGTGCCGGTTATTTAATTTTGTAATATAGTTTGTGAGCCGTTTGTTGAATTCCAAAGAACATGAAAAATTAGAAATAATTTTATTTTTTATACATTAATTCATGTGTTAGGTTCAACTGAGTAGTCGTGGAGCCGGTTAAAAATTTGCCAGCACACCACTGACGTGGCCCCAAACCAACCAATCAACAACCAGTATTTCTGCTAGCATTTGGGAAGGTAATTGCCGTACTTTAGTAATCCAGAGCTTTAGCCCAAATTGCTGCAAGTGCCCTCATACCACGAACACTGGAAACTCCTTCGCTTCCCCACTTTTCCTTCTAATACTATGGTATGGCCATGTGATACAAAAGCTGCGTATTTGTCTTCCTAGGCAATTGCTCTTTTCCAAGCCAGTGGGTAAGAGACCAAGAGGTTGGCCTAGAACCAAGTAGCCAGACTACATGGAGAATCTGGGTTCGACTTGCTTGGATATTACCATTGAGGACATGTGCCTCATGGCAGAAAATCACGAGCGCTGGAGATTCTCCATAGGGCTGCTGGCCCCCACGACCCTAAAGGATAAAAAGGTTTGAAAAGACAAGGTAGAATGTTAGGTAGATGCCTTATATAATCAAACAATGTGCATAAATCAGTAATGGGAGGTTAGACACTTGCCCAGATACCACATAATTAACAACTGGAACTTTTTGAACCGACCTTATATGTTATAAAAAGATCCCTAAGTAATGATTGAATATTTGTATTTTCCAGGTACTGTGAAGTGAATCATAGACGAGAAGCCAATATTTCTGGAAGCAGAAGGATATTCTTAGTTTCAGCTGTTGAGATTCAAATTTTCTCGAGAACATTTGTGAAGTTGCAGCACTGGACATCAGTAATTAAGCAAGACTTGAAGAAATCCAAGGATTGACAAAGGAGGACCTTCCATTAGTTTGTGTTACTACTACAACACCATCAAGTTAATGGGTTCTCTCAAGGCAAGCAATGCATACCCAACCAAAACTTTTATATTCTGCAAGTAACATGTAATTGGCCACATTTGTAAATTGAGCAGGGTAAAATAGTCCTCTATAAAAGTATAAATATGGCATTTGCCAAGTGATTGCCTTGGTTCATTCTTATTTATCAGATAACGATGAATAGTAATTCCTGGCATAAAGGAAAATGCATTCAAAGAGTGGCAGCAATTAAAGATCAAAAAAGTAACAAAAGAAAACGTATGAAAATGTGCAATTAAGTCATCCCTTAATGTTAAAGTCCTAAAGTTCTCTGAGAGAGCTATTATATTGTTTTCAATCTCTTTTCTGGCTAGAGTGAACCGAGCCAAGATCTATTCTCAGTAAGCTCAGGAGTGCTCTTGATGGGTGAGATTTTACGCATGCCATGATCTTGATTAGGTTAGGTTAGGTTAGGTTAGGTTAGGTTAGGTTAGGTCAGGTCAGGTCAGGTCAGGTCAGGTAATTTACGAACGAATTTGGAGTGACGCCCTCTAAATTTCTTACTGTATGTTCAATTTACGGCCATCTCCTGCAGTCAATAATTGGAGAACTCACAGATTCATAATGTGCATCCAGTTCTAAAGTAGTTATTACTTGATTTACAGAGGACACAGAAAAGAAATGTGTGACAGTTTTTGAGATCTAAGGGGACTCTTATTTCTAAATGTCATTCCATCTTGAACATTGAGAATTAGAATTGTACCAATATCAGTTGATTTGTAAAGGTTTTTCCAAAATAATTTCGAGATGAGAAAGAGAGGGGGGGGGGGAGGCCATGTTTAAAAAAAATTAGTTGGCAACCTAAAGAAAATCCACAATATCCTTTCCACCTTTTTAATGATACTTAGTTGTTGAGTTTATGCTGCTTTCTATTATAAAAACAGTCAACCAAAAGCCATCACTTTTAGATACTCCCAGTGTAATTATATTGGCAATATCTCACCAATAAATGTGTAATCTCTGCTTAAACAATTTTAGAAAAATATTTAATATCTCAAAAAAGGCTTAAACAATTTACATAAAATTTGCGTCAAGGCACAATATAAGGCACCCTTTATGTATGTAAAATTTATAATTTTTATTCGGTTCTGCTATTTGGCGTTTCGGAGGAGTTGGCTGTAAAAAACTTCCAACGACTGAATCATCTTTGGTACAATACTCAAGCATTTCCCTTCATTTCATCAATTAAGATAACTGTTATTTTTTCCACTACATTCATGGAAACACCCGCAGTTTCCATAATTGTCAAAGCTGGTTTACGAATGCCTCTGTCTTTCATTAGCTCATAAATAAGAGATTTCAAACAATTAAAGAAATAGTTGAGCTTTTCTCCTATTCATTTCAGGAGGGGGGGGGGGAAATCACTATAAATTTTTAATAATACAATCATTAAAATTTTACAACCTAAGCCTTACATGCTGTTTTTACATATTTTAAGATGTTCTGTAAGTTTTATACAGTGCTGGTCAGATGGCCAAGACCACTAAGGCTGGGCCTAAGGCTTTCCATTTCTCGAGTGTCTGGTCACAGTTTGAATTCTGAATGTTTGTTTAATCATTCTTTAGCAACTCTTTGTGGATTCTTGTACGTATAACTAAGAATTCTACATAGTAATTCTTAATAAATGTCAAGCCTTGATTTATAAGATTTCAATTAACAGCGTTTGGCAGAAAATAACTTATACTTAGTAACTTGAGAGGTGGTACATTTTTTTTAAAGCATAAGAATTTCTTGTGTTTTCCAAAATAAGCCTTCAAACATAAAAATAACAATAACAATAATCATGATGAAGCAGTAGTGAACCAAACAATCACAATAAAAAACACTGGCCAACAAAATTGAACTTTTTGTTTGTTAAAAGAATAGATAGATTGTTTCTTATGGTGTTGGTTTGTACCGATTTGCATATCAGTTTTGTGTAACGGGTAAAGTAATTTTGTGACATGAGATTGGTGTGGATGGTTTTTACAAGTTTGCAGCATTTTTTTAAAAAGCTGTTCTTACAAATCTAAATACTTAAATTTGTAATTCAATAAACCGTAACAACAAGCAGTTCACTATATTGTAAACGCATTTTCGAGATGGTAAATTGCTCAATACACAGGGCTAAACTGAAGCAAAAACACATGCGATATGCCAGATGGGCTAAATGTGTTTTGACAGGTCGTCCATTGTTCTGATAACGGAATCTACATTTTAATGTCCCCTTTTAATGAAGAGTGACATTAAACAAAGCTTTTTGCTAACTTTAAAATAGACTGTATTAACTTAAAATATTTTATTTTATTGATGAAGTATTTTTCATCAATAATTTAACATCTGAGGTAAGGCATATGATCAAAACCTTACAGGCCCATCTTGAGCTATTCAAATATTTTACTTAATTATGTGTAATTACAGAAAATTGGAGTGCATAGAATAATTTTTATGATTATATTAGACTTATTTAGCATAACAAAATGCCTAAGAAACAGCAACAGTTTTTTCATTTAACAAAATCTTTGTTGACCATTATAATAATTGAAACACTTGATGTGGTTGAGGCCCCTCAATTAAGTGATGACCAAACAGGGGTTATGACAGAAAGGAAAACAAAAAACAGAATGTTGAAAAAAAAAACCTCACTTAAAAAATCCAATTTAAAAAAAATATTAAATACACCTATGAAGAAATGTGTAAGCTTAACAGATATCCAATTGATCTTTTAAAATAGTGGTCCTCGACCCTTTCACAGTAGCATACCCAAAAGCAAAACACTTCCAGTCGCATACAACTATAACAAAACATTCCAACGACCCTCAGAAGATGCCCCCCCCCCCCATTCAAGTACCGCCAGTTTACCTCTAGTGTACCACCAGTTGAGAATCGCAGCTTTAAAATATAATATTCCGATGTGGGAATTTGTTTGGCCACTCATCAGGCACTGACTTTATGGAATCCCAGGTTGTTATGGAGTATGCAGTTAACACTATCAATATTAATCGTAAGTGTCGACCGCTAATTCAAGCACAGTTACTCTTCTATTGCTCTGTATGAGCTCATTAACCAACGCTGGTGGTCAGGTTGTTGATTGCAGTTGCTGGTTTTGCTTTGTGCTATTCATTTTGCACAAGTAAGCAATCTTCCTTAAATGATTTGCATCAAGTAAACCTTGAACTCCATGACAAGCAAAACTCACAATGCTGTACTTGAATCTCAAATGAATTTCAGCCCTTTCATATGCTCTTTACACAGAAATTTTATGTATGCTTTGTTACAATGAAATAGAAACATGGTCATACACCATCTTTTTTTATACTATCATAGGTTACTATGGCAATCAAATCATTCTGCTTACCTACTGCTCATATGATATATTAAAAAAAAAAAAAAAAAAAAAATATAGACTAGGTCAAATTTGAATACCCCTCATAGGTGGGTAATAGAAAAGACAAAATGAAAAGAAAATGGACTGGAACTGAGGGAATTATCTGGAACTGAGGGAAGAATAAACTGACAAAGGAACCATCCGAACCTGTTTCTCAGTTTCAAACCAAAGTGAAATATTTTATTCAACTAAAGCTACTCATTACCTTTAGCAAATAAGATATCACACTATTTTATATTTTTTAAATGCACTACAAAATAAAACCAAACTCTTGTTTGCACAGTGCGTGCCTTCGTTCAATTCGGAATGGAAGGGAAACAGTTTATGGCAGTTGCCAATGAACTGCAGCCATGATATATTAATTCTTATATACAATTATTTGTCCTGAAATAATTTAAAAGATGAGGTAAGCATCCATTGAATATTTTTTTATTTAAAATTATTAAGCACCACGATACACAAGATGTGTTTCAAATTTATACAAACATTCAACAAAAACAAAAGTGACATAAGAAAAGCAAAAATATTGCATGATGCTTACAAAAACACAAAAATATTAAACAAACTGCAACTTCTGCAAAAGTGACCATTTCACATTTATACGGACATATGCTTGTTTTGCATAAAAAGTCATTGCCTCAGCGCCCCGTGAATTTTCCTCCTAAGCAAATCACGTCGTACACCCGTGATGGCATTGTTAGAATCGTTTTTTGCAAAATTTCGGGATCCAGAGTGTACCAGACATCTTCGATTTTTGAATGAAGGTAAGCAACAGTTTCAAACGGTCCATCGGAGTACACTTTCCTCGCCAATGTGTCCCCACAGGTTTTCGATTGTGTTGAGACCAGGGCTACAGGCAGGCCAAGTCATAATCTCAACAGAGTTCTCCTGTAGCCAAGATTTCGTAGCCTGTGAGCTGTGGATGGGGGCGTTGTCTTGCTGGAAAATCCACTCAGGTCCACAAATTCGTGGGCCAGCTTCAAGCAAATGTTCTGGTACTGTTCACTGTTCATCCTGGTATCGATGATTGCCAACATGGACGTAGCGTTGAAACCAAATGCCCCCGAGACCATGACAGAACCTCCTCCCATTTGGCACTTTGAGAAAACAGCTTTTTTTTTTTTTTTTTTTTTTTTTTTTGGTAAATCATGCCAGTAATGTGACCAACCATCAGGCACATCCAATTTGAACTTCTTTTCATCGGAAAAAAGAACCTGAAGCCATTCATCATTCCAGGTCAGGTTCCTTGCCCACGTTAATCTCTCAAATTTGTGCTTTGTGGAAAGCGGAGGATGCGTCATCATTTTGGCATACTTGATTGTGGATGATGTTGCTATGGAATGCCAGACTGTTGTGGCACGGCAAGAAAGCTGTAATTCTCGCTGAAGTTTTTGCACAGGCATTTGCTTACTAGATGCAGCATTTCTGATGTGTCGGTGATCTCGAACAGTTAACTTTGGTGTTGGTCCAGGCTTCTTCTTTGGAATTTTTTTGGTTTTCAGTTTCAGATAGTCACTAATTGTGCACTTTCCTCTATTAACAATTTGTACCGCATAGACTTCCCTTCTGAGACCAGAGCATCAATCTTTCCTTTTTCGTATTCTGTTAAATTTGTACTCCTGCCCATGTTTCAAATAGGTTGAAATAACGTGTGGAGCATGTATAAATAATTTCAAGTATGTTTGGTGACATTCACAATCAGTTTTCCTTGAAGAAAAATGGACCTGTCCGTATAAATCTCAAACACTCATTTCCATAATTTTGAATACAAAAGATTAATTCGTTATCATTTCCGCCTTAAAAGTGACTTTTTCCACATAAAAATGTTTTATTTAGTTCCAATTTATTTCAGTATTTGGTAACTAAACTACACTACCCTATCAAAAGTCATGGGACACCATCACTTTAATAGAAACACTCAAATATATACAGTGAAACCTCTTTAAGCCGACCAGCAATGGTTCCACGTAATAGTGGTCGTTTGGAGAGGTGGTCTTCTTAAAGAATTGGGGGGGGGGGGGTAAGCGTAATTTATAAAGTTTCATTGTCTCAATTGTTTAACATTATAAGGATATAATCTGATGATATACAAAGCTTACTCTTTTGGTTTCATTTATTATTTTAGTGATTTGCATAATGAACTAAAGTTTTATTAATAAATTTAAATGAAATTTTCATAACTTTAGGCAATAATGTGGCAATTCAAAATAAACAATACGTGAAAACAAAATATTAATACCTAATCCATGTATAATTACATAGCAATAAAAGTGATCCCAATTATTGGATCAAAAATTTCCCCTATTCTTTGTTGAAAAACTGCAACATTGAAGTTTATTTTTTTCTGCTCAACATTTTACGTACTGTAACTTGTTGATATTCTTTTTTCACCTCTTCAAACAAATGCAGCAAGTTTTGACTTGGTCTTGTAGCGATAAAAAACAAAGTTTTCTTTGTGACACGGTGACAATAGCAGGCAAGAAATTGAAATGTGATGTGAAGAGTGAAAGTGATGTAAAGTGAGCCCAACACGTGCATTCTCAACTGCAATCACATGTTGAGCTCTTCCTAACTGTAAGATAAAGCAGTGGTGTGAGTGAATGCCACTGATAACCAAGCAAAGAAACAGATTGAACAATGCTCAGTTTCCTACTCCTCCTTCAAAAAAATGAGCATACTCTTTAAATTAGAGGAAGTGGCATTATTAACGCTTCAATCCCAAAACCAACGACCACCCATTTCAGGCACCAATCATTGATGTTCCCTCTTTAAACCGACCAGTAAACATGGCAAAATCAAGTCATGGCAATCTTGACTCGATTTTGCCATGTCCACTGGTCGGTTTAAAGAGGGTATATTGATGGTTGGTGCCTGAAATGGGTGGTCGTTGGTCGAGTAAAGAGGTGGTCGGCTTAAAGAGGGAAAAAATGCATTATACCTATGAGACATTAATTCCGTGCCAAGGAAAAGTGGTCGAGTTAAGAGGGGGTCGTGTTAAAGAGGTGGTCGAGAATAGAGGTTTCACTGTACATATTTTAGTACCTTGTTGGTCAACCTTTTGCTGCTATCACAGCTTCTACTCTCTGGGGCATACTGTCCACGAGTTTTTGATACGTTTCGACAGGTAATTTTCGCCATTCTGACACAAGTGTCTTGGACAGTTCGGTCACGGATTTCGGGCGTTCCACACATGCGTGCAATCGACGTTCCAACACATCCCACAGATGCTCGATGGGGTTCAGATCGGGGCTCTGTGCAGGCCAGTCAAGTTCTCGAACCCCCTTTTCATCAAACCATGTGCCTACAGCCCTTGCTTTATGGCAAGTGCGTTATCGTGCTGAAACAGAAAAGGGCCATTGCCAAAGTGCTGCCAGAGAGATGGGAGTGCTGCGTTGTCCAGAAAGTCTTGGTAACACTCTGCGTTTACATGTCCGTCCACAGAAACTATTGCACCCAACCCATACCATGAAAGCATCCCCACACTTTCATCGACCCTCCGCCGAACTTTACTGTGGCCACAACACAGCTTGGCAGATAACATTCGCCGGGCGTTCGCCATACCCAAACCCGTCCATCCCAGTGATGCCGCTAGGCAAAATCAGCGTGGCGCAGCGCCATGCTGCCCCTTGACCCCGCCATGCTGCCCCTCGGCCCACCCACGCTGCCCCTCGGCGCTGCACAAACGCAAGAAGCTGGAACCAATAAATGCCAACAATGTGCGGCTTAAGTATTCATTGGAGCTTATCATTGTGGCGTGAGTGATTTAAAGCCTAAACATTTTAATTAAACTGCTACGTACTCTACATTCATTTAAAATATTAACTAACTGCATCAGTTTAGTTGGTAGCCGTGACGAGCTGTTTATCGCGTTACTCCTTGTGCTTTTTTTATCCTGCACGCTGACAAGTCCAGCCTTTTGGTATTCGTGTGTGGTGGTTTCCTGTGGTCAAAGTATTCCTCAACAAGCTTTCATTTTTAAATTAGCATTAATAAAATGTTGATTTTACAGATCAACTGTATAAGATATAAAGTTTAAAAATCTTAATGCAATCATTATTCACAATTTTATCCTGCAAAAATAGTGCATAAATTTTTGAAAAATATACTTTAAAAACTGTTGAGGACTGTACCTCGAGATGTCTTTTCGTGGCATCCCAAAGTAAGGAAGCGATTAGCCTATAAGAAATTAGAAAGCCTTAACCTAATTGCATACAGATTCCGAAGTTAGCATTATGCCTTAAAAATATAAATGTAGATCACTGAAATGCCCATGTACTTTTATTAACTTTAAAGCAAGAATTTAGCTGCATTCAGTGCCCCTTTCAGACGTTCAGTGCCCCTTTCAGACATTCAGTGCCCCATCGCGCCATGCTGCCCTTTGTTTCTGTAGCCATCACTGCATCCGATTGCCAGATGGTGTAGCGGGACTCGTCACTCAATTCAACCATTCACCATTGATCCAGAATCCAATGTCGTCGCTCTTTGCACCATTGCAATCTCCTCGCTGAATTGCTGGTGCTGATGTGAGGTTTGTGGGCTGCTGCTCTGCCATAAAAACCCATTGCATGCAGTTCCCTGCGAACAGTCAGGGTGCTCACAGTTGTTCCCATCGACTCTATGAACGATCTTGTCAGTCCATTAAGCGATGTGTGACGGTTTGCAGTGACCACTTTACAAAGAGCCCTTTGGTCCTAGGCTGCACACATGTGGTGCCTTTCTATTTCCATGCCCGGATGACATTGTGAACGGCCGATTTCAGGATGTTTAGGAGGGTTGACGTCTCTCTAACAGCTTTGCCTGCGAGATGGCACCCAACAATTGTACCTCTTTGGAAGTCTGAAAGCTATTTTTTTTTTTTTTGAGACATTCTTATAGCATTCACGCAAGCATCATCTCATAATAGCATACTCTCTGTTATGTAGTGCTGGGAAGAATGCCAACAGTTAAATTGCAAACGAATGACCCATTTTCATGCAAATCAGGGTTGTCTCATGACTTTTGATAGGGTAGTTTATGCCACTTTTGTTTTTGTTGAATGTCCATATAAATTTGAAACCTTATAACCTCCTTACCAATGCATTTTATCCATATTCGTATTCTGGGCTGCCCCATTAGATCGACACCTCTACCCTCTATATTTTGTTTCACTCATGAATACATGACTTCAGACCCGGAAAATTTACAATAATTACTGAAGCAAAACATCACTGTTCTCACTTGCAAAAGTCTTTCTAATATCAGTAAAATAAATAATAAATTAAGGAAATAGTTATTAATTACTACAGAGGTGTTTTTTCTTCCCCACTGGATGACAATTAGCTAATTTTAATGATCTATATTTAATAAATAAAAGTTTGTTTAGAAACATCAGAATCCATTCAATTGTCGTCTGCTGCTTCTTTGTAGGAAGTAGCTATGTTGCTTTCATGTGAAGTGTATTCGTATGCATAGTTAACTGGTGGAAGGAGTTCCGTGAAGTACCAAAACAGGTGTATTAATGTGCACACCGCTTCACCTATGGGTGTAACAATGGAGTCTTCGTATGGCTACGTGCACGCGATCAAAGAAGGTCATCCTTTTCATGGAATTTTTTGAAAGAAGCAAAATACACTGCTTTCTCTCTAACAAGGAGAGGGCCCCAACGAACAATCAAGTTTTTTGATGCCCTTTGGTAGGATGGTAGTCTGATATGTCCTTTCCGTAAAACCAACTCCGCAGCCTCCAATTTGGCCTTATTTTCGAGAAAATCCCTTTTAAAGTCTGTATTATACAACTAGTGTAAACTGTAGCTTGGCAATCATCACAACAGCGGCAGCCGAACAGGTAACGTCATGGCGTACGAACTGTAGGATCTCGAGTTCGAATCCACCAGTGTTAGGCTTTGTTTTTTTTTTTATGGTTTGTAACTGTGCTATCGTCCACTTTTTAATATACTTTTCTGTTATAATATGCTGTTTTAATGAATAAAATATTTTTACAAGTAAGAGCAATAAGGAACACATTTTCAACTAATTATGATAATAATATCTGTTATAAAAATGTAAATAATTCATAAACATACAATTTAAAAGAAAAAACAAATTTTTTAATGTTTAACTTTTCATTTCTTCTTATGTTCAGGTTTTGATGTCTTTGCTTCTTGCCCATATTGGGCGCTATAATAAAAAAATCGTTTTAACAAATAATTTCGAAGTTGTAGAATATTTACAGTTAGGCTTGTCGAATACAACGTGCTGGATGGTATTCTTCAAAAAACATTTGAAACACAAATGTGTGCGACACCAAGAAATCGGATGAATGCAGAACTAATCTTGCAGTTGCAGTTTTCCTTTTTCATGCATTCCGGAAAAGAAATTTGATTTACGAGGCATGTTTTTTAAGTAAGTACCGTTTTGGAATTAAAAAAAGACGTGCAAAGATATCGCAATAATTTTATTTTTACATGAAAGCCTGTACCTTAATCTACTTTTCTACATAATTTCCGTGAATATTGAGGCACTTGTCATAACGTGGCACCAGTTTTTGAATACCCTCCTCATAAAATTCTGCCGCCTGACTTGTTAACCACTGTATCACAAATGTTTTGACTTCGTTATCGTCTTGAAGACGCTGACCACCCAGGTGTTTCTTCAAGTGCAGGAACAAATGGTAGTCGCTGGGCGCCAGATCAGGGCTGTATGGAGGATGATCTAGAGTTTCCCATTTAAAAGATTTGATGAGATCTTTGGTCCAATTAGCCACATGTGGACGGGCATTGTCATGCAGCAAAACGATACCCTTACGACGCAGATTGTTCAATGTCTCACAATAAGACGCTGCATTGATTGTCTCATTACGAGGCAGAAACTCCACTAGCAATACTCCTTTTCTGTCCCAAAAAACTGTGCACATGATTTTCCGGGCAGAAATTGTTTGCTTAAACTTCACTTTTTTGGGTGATGATGAATGTCGCCATTCCATGGATTGTTGTTTCGATTCTGGTGTGACGTAGGCCACCCATGTTTCGTCACCAGTAACAATTTGGTCTAAAAAATCTTCACCTTCATTGTGGTACCGCTCAAGGAAAGTCAATGCACTGCCTAAACGTTGGGTTTTGTGCAAATCCGTCAACATTTTTGGAACCCAACGTGAACACAATTTCCGGTAATTCAAGTTCTCGGTCACAATGCGATACAAAACACTACGAGAATATTGAGGAAAGCAGTTGCACAATGATGAAATTGTAAAGCGTCTGTTTTCTCTCACCTTTTCGTCCACTTTCTGCACCAAATCTTCATTAACGACCGAAGGACGCCCACTCCGTTCTTCATCATGCACATTTGTGCGGCCATCTTTAAATGCTCTCACCCATTTCCTTACCATTCCATCACTCATAATGTTTTGTCCGTACACTTCACAGATCTCACGATGAATATCGATCGGTTTTACGCCTTTAGCACTAAGAAATCGTATAACAGCCCGTACTTCTCAATCGGCGGGACTCACGATTGTCGGAGGCATCTTAAACACTCAGTAAACAACGTATACAATGAAGAATCAGACTGTAATGGCGTCAGTGCGTAGACAAGAGATGTAGTTAACCAGCGCGCATGCGCGGAACGCCGACCGTAGCGCTGCGGCGGCGGAATCGCAAAACGGTACTTACTTAAAAAACATGCCTCGTACATTCAAAAAATTTTCTTTTTTAGGCTTCAATTTGGCGCATACCAAGCGTATCTGATATAAATACAATCAAATGTTACATATATTGCAAGAAATTATGTTTTTGCAAAGAAATCTGTACACTATAATTACCGTAACATATTCGAATATATTGGAGCCTGTAATTGATCGTGAATGAGTGCATGAATTTTTATGACATCTGCCCTCGATGTAATTTCCTTGTTTATTTCCAAAAGATATGAACAATTCTGCATACAACGTATAAAATTTTTAATTTGACGATAAAAATAAACGTCACATGGTTGGCACAATGGTGTACATTTCGGTCTTTAAAAGCAGCGTTATAAAAATTAAAACAAAAAAAAAAAAAAAAGTCAACGCGCTGACTCGAACCCACGATCTTGTGATTCATACGCCACGACGTTACCTGTTCGCCTGCCGCTGTTGTAATGATTGCCAAGGTACAGTTTACACTAGTTGTATAAAACAGACTTTAAAAGGGATTTTCTTGAAAAAAAGCCCAAGTTGGAGGCTGCGTACTTGGTTTTACGAAAAGGACATATCAGACTAATATCCTACCAAAGGGCATCAAAAAACTCGATTGTTCGTTGGGGCCCTCTTCTCGTAAGTCATGGTTGGCTATCTCGCAAAATCGGATAAGTTGTGGTCAATGGTTGGACCAATTTTATTCCTCCCCCCCCCCTAGTGGTAGGGAGGAAACTGCTCTTAAATCCAGACTCCTCTTATGAGTGGACTCTTCTATACGTACATGAGGAAGGCAAATCCATCCACCAACATTAGTCATTGGCTCTGGGAAGTTGTTTTTTTCTTCCTCTATTTAAAAAGATGCATATATGATAAATAGAAATAAAGAGAAAATTTTATTGCTTAAATAAGTATGTCATTAAAACCTATTAAAGATGAAATGGTCGTGTTATTGCCATTTAAACATAGTGCTATTGAAGGTGATGCAATCTGTCGCGTAACAGTAAAAACTCGCTATGTCGCGGGCAGTGAAATCTTGGCTCCCAACATTTGCGACATAGAGGGGCAGCAGTGTAGTGCTGATTTCTTATTTTGCAAGTGCCAATGGTTTACTCAGGTGAATAAAATATTTCAATTTGGTTTGAAACTGAGATAAAGGTTCGGATGGTTCTCTTATGAGTATCAAATGGAATGGATAACTAAATTGCAAATGAAGAAAATGCTAAAAAGTAAACTAAAAATCCTATTTAAAAAAAAAATACATCAAAATACATTAAAAAAGACAGACAGAAAATATTAGTAACACCCTTAAATCAAATATCCCAAATGAAAAAGAAAAATTCACTCCTAATATATGTACAATAAGAACTCAGTAAGGATACTATTTGCAGATCCAAAACAAGCTGTTAAAACAGTTTGGGATAAAACCCAAGATGTCTAAGGCAAATTTGAAAATTTAACCAAGAAAGTGAACCTAGTAAGACGAAAAGCCAACGTAAAGAGGCAACAAGGCAGATACTTGTGGTCCTTGGTTGGAATCTAGGTTGCAGAGATTTTTCCCTTCATTTTTCATCTTAACATGTTTGGCTTGTGTTAGAGCATTGTCTCCAGTATTTATTTATTCCTTTGTCATCCTTAATTGGCTCAAATATTTCTGTAGGTTGAATTAATGATGATTCTGATTAAAATTGAATTAAAAATTAATAAAGCACATGACTAACAGGAAGTGCTATAAAATTGTTCAAATATTTGTATATTAGGGTGAGGTCAAAAACTCTCACCGGTGAGAAGAGTTAGTGTTTGGTCGGTCAGAAATCCCGGTGAGAAAACTGTGACGGGTCATTTTAACGCGGTCAAAAATGTCAGTTAGTGCTGCTATGCCTAACCGGTTAGTGTAACCATCCTCACAGAGAAAAATACGTCCACTGAGAAATTACATCATCTTTCTCTCACCAGTGAGGGTTATTGACCACAGCCATTAATATATTAACAAGCTTTTAAAACTAGAGTTAAGCATGACAAAAGTATCGGTATAAAAACAAAAAGAAGTTGTTTCAAAACCAACAAATTAAACTTATGTGAATAATACTGTAGTAACAGAAAGAACACTGTTTAACCACAACGAAAATACAAAGAAAAATATAAATAAAAAAAAAAAGAGTTAAGCATGTAAAGGAGCATGATATGCACAGAAGTGTTACATCTCCAAACAAAATATCTACATGCGAGTAAACAAACGAAAATGGACCATTGTAAAAAGTTTAAATACATTGAATAATGTCTAGTAAAGTTTCTTTTAAAATACATAATCCACTCCTTGGTTTCAGTTTGTTGATTTGGTGATGCTGGGATGTTTCTCCTAAAAAGTGAGTTCTAAGTACAAGCCTGATAAATGATTGATAGGCTTTACATGGGTGTGATTTCTGCTCCAAATTAAAATACTTGTTGATCATCAGAATTCCATTAGCAACTCTGTACAACGATAATAGGGATACATTTATATATTCTTGATAATACGAGATAGAAGGCAATCATTGCAAATAGTCGATCATAACATTTGTGTATCTTAATTTATTCACGTATCTCTATATTTATTTATTAATTTATTATTATTAAAATAATCGCCAGTGAATTATTAAACAAACAATTCTTGACTGTAAGGCACTTTAATTGTAAAGCGTTATAATTTATACCTGTTTCATAAAGTATATCCATGGATTTTCCAATTGATTGATTCCCAACTACCTTAGAGGAGGTGGACTGAATAAGAGTCTTTTCATTGTATTTTTCTCTTTTCTCTAGTACAGAAAAAACAGAATCGTGGTACTCGTGACAGTAGCTGTCCGTATTCTTTTTTATCAGGATGACAATAAATTCACGAGCAAACAATGAATGGAGAACAAACACCTCCTTTCGCTGATATTAATTTTTACGAAACTGTCGTTAATTTAACTACTGTCCTTTCACAACCAAAACTGCAGCCAACACAAACATTTCGAATAATGTGAACTATGCCATTTTATGAAGATCCACCCTCTTTTCAGCGAAGATCGAGGCGGACCTTGTGTGGTCCATCTGTTGAATGCGAGCGACGCTCGCGCCATCCTCCGATAGTATCTTCGTTACGAGGAATCACAATGCTCGTTTGTGAACGTAATGCACTATGAATGTGGCTCTTATATTGGCTGCGTTTCCATCAAAAGTCATTTTAGGTTCAGTATAATAATGGCTTAAATATGGCTTTAATAAATTATAAAATACTGCTTTTCGAGTTGTAATAATTCGCTGTTCTTTCGATTTATTCATTCTTTCAATATTCGAATAGAAATGTCAAGGAGAGTATAAATTCCTGGATACATTTATTAAATTCTTTCCACAAGAACAACCGTTTTCGATTTATTCATAGGCGACATCATTTATTAACATGAATCCTAATTTTATTTACATCCAGATTTATTTATGCATCCTAGCGAAAATTGCCATCTGAATGAATTAATATTAAAAAAATAAAATAAAAAAAAGATGTGTGAGAGACAGAATCCATAGCCTTGGATATATGAAGAGTAATTTCCTGCCATTATTCTTTTTAAAAGTAAAGGATTTATCTTCCTTTTTTTTTTTTTTTTTAAACTAAATTCTTGACTTCTTGGAAAGTAAAATACGAACCGATCACCAGTATTCCAGTTTCACTACTAATTCAGATATGATTTACCTAAATTTTCCTTAAAATAAAGAAAAAAAATCAATAAAAGCCAAAAATCATGTGACCAAAAAAGATGTTTGAAATTACATTCGGTACAGGGTGTCCCGAAAGGAAAGCAGGGCCGTAGCCAGGATGTTATCTGGGGAGGGGGGGGTCGATTTTCAAAAATTCCACTGAGTCGGACCTTTTTTCAAAAATTTCACTGGATTGGACCTTTTTCCATAATGGGTTAGTCGTCGACCCCCCCATTCCCTGGCTACGGGCCTGGAAAGGCCAGTATTTTGTGTGGGTATAAAAAGAGTTATTGCATTGTTGTTTCATAAACATTGGCCGATTTTTCTTAGGCTACTTTTCATGAGCCCTACAGTACGTACTGTAGGAATACTGACAAGACCTTAAGTACGTAACATTAAGGTATAGCAGAGGTGAATTCAGGTAGGTAGCCGGCTCGCTATGGCTAGAGGTATTGACGGCATTGCCTCCCAGCCGTCACGTGATACACTGCGATCTAGCCGTAGCGTACTTTTATATGATCAGTATCCTGGCAAGGGTTGATAATTAGGTTTATTTCATGTGGGGTGGAACTAACACTGCTATTCCAAGCAAAAGGGCTATTATGTGTATTGACGGCGAAGATGCGATACTGTTTCTCCCACAAAATATTACATGCTGAGCATTTAAAACTGCTTCCCCCTCTACCAAGCACCTTTTTCTTTCATTACTGGCCTTCAGTCTAAGATAATTTAAAATTATAGAGTGGCATTAAGCGATGGATGTGCTTATTAAAGTAGCTGCCATGCTGTGAGGTATCGATTGCTGTTCACCTCCCCTCTTCGGCGGCCATATTGGAAGCTTGAGTCATTGGCCGCTAGAGGGCTGACGACTGCCAATAGTAGAACAAGTGCATCATGGGTAAAATCCAGACAAAGCATATTGATGAGAAGACTTACTGCGCATGTCAAAAAGATCGTTCAACTTACGTGGCGGCAGCTATAATTATCTCAAAATAAAACTTAAGTATTTTATTAGTCATACAGAAGTAAAAAAATATTCAATACTACAATCTCCCCTTGACTTCGCCGTAAATATCTCGTCGCTGTTATGTAAAATAAATTCATGTCCGTTGATAATGAATCGTGTTTCGATCATGGGCTAAGGTCAAAAACCCTCACCGGTGAGAGAATGATGACGTAATTTCTCACTGGGCTAACCGTCTTTTTCTCGGTGAGGACGGTGAGACTAACCGGTTAGGCATAGCAGCACTAACTGGCGTTTCTGACCGCGTTAAAATGACGTCACAGTTTTCTCACCGGGATTTTTGACCGACCAAACGCTAACTCTTCTCACCGGTGAGAGTTTTTGACCTTAGCCATAGTTTCATGAACGTTTGCGTCAGTGGGCGCAGCCATCTTGAAAATGACCAACGAAGCCAACTTTTGAGAAGCTCGCTTAAACACCTAGCCGGCTACGGACGGGTGGAGCTAGCCAAGCCTAGCGAACGCGTTCAGGGAAAAGACTAGGCTAGCCCACCTAGCCGTAGCAGGCCGGCTACCTTCCTGAATTCACCTCAGGCAACCCCTTACAAAATAGGTCGGGTTCGCCCAGAAGTTTTTCCAGTTGTTCCACGTGTAGTGCGCAGACATTAACATCATGGAGCAGCGCGATGTCAGACTGTGATTTTGTGCGAAACCAGAGAGTAAAGGCAGAGAGTGGAGCAAAATCGGACTTCCACTGTACGTGAGCTTTCCAATGAGCTTACTGCATCATCGGCACCATATGCAAAAACTGGCAAGTCAAAAAAGCTGGACACATGGGTTCCACATGCCCTCACCCAGGGCAGTCTAAAAAGTCCGACCGGTCGCCAACAGGTCACGTGGTACGATCGGCGGCCGTTTGCTTGAGTTTGTTTGTTCATGGACAGCGCAGTCGTGAGCATTCTGCTTCAAAATGACGTTGTAGCAAGTTTCCTCATCATTTAAGTTAGTGCGATTTAATATTGTATACATATACAAAAGTTTTCTTCAACCGTCTTTTCTTTTTCGTATTCATGCCTTGTTTCTTGATGCTGCCCAATATGTATTTCGACATCTCCTTTCTCCAAAATATATTTATTACGTAACGGGCACTCGAACACTTGAATTTTCTACTTTCGTCCGCCATTTTGATTTACTCACTGAGGCAGCCAACCGGCGTTGGACTCCAGTCGCGTTATGAAAACGCTCATCGCGACCGGTCGTTACTTTATGGACAAGTTGTTCGCGACAGGCTTCGACTGGTCGTTACCGAACGGACTTTTTAGACACACCACCAGTTGAGTGCCAGCAACTGCAACGATTGGAAACATGTCTTGCCCTCAAACATCGTGATGCTCTAACACAGTTTCTGCATTGCATAGTTACCGTTGACGCAATTTCTGGTGAATGCCATCAGAAATTGCGAAAGAAACAACCGTCACGTGAATCATGCAGGTCCAATACTCTTACAAGATTGTTCTCGTTTACATGTGCTGTTGCAACCCTGCAAAAATTTAATGTTTTGGTATACGAGGTTCTTCCTCATCCTGCGCATTCACCAGACTCTACCCCAAACACTTCCTTGTGGGACAACGGGTTCGTCGATAGAGATGCTGTCATCAGTTTTTTGGAACATTATACAAGGTCGGGACACATTAATATGACCACCTCTCCTCGAACATGTTGGAACGTCCCATTGTATGCAGATGAAAAATCATTGCATATCATTAAAAGCTGACAACAGCAGACGTGTAGTAGCATCCGTTAACACAGCAATTGTTGCTGTCATGGGCAGAGCAAGTGACCTGTCGGACTTCCAAAAGGGGATGATCATTGGCTATCGGGCCAAGGGGGACAGCATTTCAGAAACGGCCACCTTTGTGAACTGCTCTAGGGCTGCCGTTGTGAAGGTGTACCGCGACTGGACGAACCAGACAGTTTCGAGCAACCGAAGAGATAACTGTGGGGCCCCACGGGCCATCGATCCTAGAGGCCAGCGTCGGTTACGACGCCTGGCCAAGACCAATCGGCGTGCCACTGTTAAGCAACTGAACAGTGGTCAGCACCAAGACAGTGCAACGATCCCTATTGAGGTTGGGGCTCCGGAGCAGGCGTATGGTAACGGCACCCATGTTGACGCCTGTGCATCGCCGAAAACGCCTCCAATTCTCAATGGACTATCGCCATTGGACCTCGGCCGAGTGGCAAAGGGTTTCTGGTGAACAGAGTGGACGGACGATGGAGAATTCGCCGGGAAGCATCTGAGAACAGGCAGGTTGGGTTCCTGACACCATCGTTGGCAGACGACAGGCTGGTGGGGGAGGTGCGACTGTTTGGGGGATGTTTTCGTGGTATGGTCTGAATCCACTGATACCGCTGGAGGGTACACTGAATGCTATTCGTTACCTGACGATCGTCGCAGACCAGGTACACCCTTTCACGTCGACAGTGTTTCCTCAGGATGATGGCGCCTTTCAACAGGACAGTGCTCCCTGCCATACAGCCAAAATTGTCCACGACTGGTTCGAGGAGCATGAGGATGAATTCAAGCCACTCCCATGGGCACCAAACTCCCTGGACCTCAACCCCATTGAACATTTGTGGGACCATCTCGAACGCCATGTCTGCAAGCTGGACCCTCCACCACGCACGCTGATGGAATTACAGGATGCACTGATCGCCGAATGGTCCCAGATACCTGCAACCACCTTCCGAGGACTTATTGACTCTCTGCCACGTCGACTAGCTGCTGTGCTTGCCGCCAAAGGTGGATATTCCGGATACTAGCAGGTGGTCATATTAATGTGTCCCGACCCTGTAATGCTGACCCAGGGATGGCTGAAGGGGGGTGAACATTGCAATGCCCACCCTTCATCTGTTCTTGATTTCACTTAATAAAATGCATTCTCCTCCTCCTTTTTTTTTTTTTAAACTTTTGAAACAATCCAGTAAGTCAAAAAGTTTATACAAGGTGTTTTTGAATTGAGTACAGATTTTTTGGGAGATGATAGAAGAGGTCCTTAGAAGTATTTTTGTCATATGAACATGGGGTCCTCGCAGCTCCGTTTACTTACAATACTGCATTGAACAATCAAATGACACCGGGACCCAGTGTGCGTTGGTAGGCCTAGATTATCTTATTTTTAACAAAATTGGGCGATTTTTTTTTGCAACAATTGGGAAGAATTCTGTTGGGATAACGTTCAGCATACAAACGCCTTGCACCATCCATGGTACCAGCAGCACTGAGACACAGATGCATGTCTGCATAATCATTCCATGTAAAACGATTCATACTGTTTGTTTAACTTGACACATGTAAAAAGTACATCAAGTGAACTTTTTAAAACAAATCTTTACCTACTGCTTTCCCAGAATGCGATTAGTTCATTTACATATGGACTAATCGTATTTTACAAAGGGGTTGGATACCATGGAATCTCCTTGACGAAGTTTGTCCTAAGACTTTTCAACAAACAAGCACGTGCACCTTGAAATTTCTTTGCAAACAATTACTTTAAAAGTTATTGCAGTAGATTGCTTGGGTTAATTGTTAAAAATAAAATAATCTAGGCCTACCAACGCACACTGCATCCCTGTGTCATTTGATTGTTCAATGCAATATTGTAAGTAAACGGAGCTGCGGGGACCCCATGTTCATGACAAAAAATACTTCTAAGGACCTCTTCTATCATCTCCCAAAAAATCTGTACTCAATTCAAAAACACCTTGTATAAACATGTAGCCTTTTATGAATGGTTTCTGAAATGCAGCTATTTGAAATTAAAACCATGAAGTTTCTAATATGGCTTTTATTTTACTGCATTAACTTTCTAAAAATTTTGCCATAACTATTTTTGAATATTCCTCCACGTACTTTGATGCATTTTTTAATTCTCGTGAGAACATGACGTTCCATGACAGGCTGTATGTGCAATAAATTAATCTCGTGTATCGACTTAAGTTTTATACATTTCATACTTTAACAAACCCCACAAGCAGAATCCAAGGGAGTCAGTCAGGTAATTTTAGTGGCCAGCTAACTGTTCCACCACAACCAATCCAAATTATTCTCATTACATAACAGCCTGTATCTCAGAAACTTTATAAAGACTTTCTGACTTAAAATAACTCATCCTATACCAACACAAAATATTGACCTTTCCTTCTTATAAATTGTGTCTTCATTAAATTTACATTTTCTCTTTCCTTTATTAGTGCCCTGAACTGACAATATTTTAAAAGATTAGGTGGTTAGCTGTTGGTTAAACTGTTATCTGTAACTTAACCACAGGTGACCCAGCAATCTCGTAAATATTGCAATCTGCAATTCCCAATGATGTTGCATTAGAGATGCACTTTTCTCATGCATGGGAATGGTGCCCGAATGGTATCTGACCATACAGCTTGGAACTTGCAGATTACGAGGTCTACGTTCATCAGCATTCCAAAAGCAAGGTAGAGAATTATTAATTCGTGGTCAAGGTAGAGAATTATTAATTAATTACCTAACCTAACCTATTCTATTGAGTGAGACCCAGAATTGGGATGACCAAGATTGTAGCTGGAAACCATTTCTGCTGACAACATTGGGACTAACCAAAAGTATGGCGACAACAAAATTGCAGTACATCAACAATGCATCTTATGCTATCATACTTACTGTGCTTATTGGAGGTGAATGACTGTCAAAGGTGATGAGAATCTTAAACAATCACCCCACATTATGAAATTGAATGATGCTATCACATAACAGAATCAGGTCAATGACCAAACCATCTCCATATTTTTAATATTTTAACATTAGCATTCAGACTTAATAAAGACTCATTGTTGAATATGACATTGGTCCATTCACCTTGCCAGGCATCTCTTAAGTTAACACTACCTCATCCCATGCCATTATGAGGTCATCTCCACAATGTGTGCATGCAAACCTTTCTTAGTGGCAGGTCTTCTCTGATTTGGAGGATTTTACCACAAGAATTTGCTCCCAGGGATAATTCTGGGAAACTGGGTACAAGGACATGATGGTTTATACCATCTACCGATGGTACATAAACAGTCGCAATCGATGAAATTAACAGATTCAGCCCATGCCAAGTAAACACCAGCACAAAATGAAATTCCTGTCATCAGCCCAAAACAAATGGAAATGCGACTCCTTGGACCATGCCACTTGCCAATTCCCCATAGTCCGCACGTGCATCTAGTACATCCTACATTTAAGGCACCAATGGCTCACATTTGCCCTGGACCATTCAAGCCATACACCATTATACTCTTTTCATAAAAGAAATCTCTTGACCTTAGAAAAGTTTGGGTCAGAGTAGAAAATCAGATGCAAGCACTGGTGATTAATTACTTTCTCTTGGTACTTGTACTGCAGACACACCAATAGAATCGCACTTTCCTCATCATTAAACATTAAAGCCAAATTTTATTATTTTCATATCATATTTTATCACTTGACTGAAATGTTACAAGCTTAATCTTCAGAAGAGTTGTTAAGTGGGGCAATGCCATCCATTTTAACTTAAACCGGCACCAGAGAGAGTGGTGCAATGAATGGGGTAACTAAGCAATAAACAAGCAATCAAGAATGTATTCCGATTGGTTCGTTTCGTTGGACTTCTTTTATGAAAAAGAGTGTCGTCACGATCCATAAGGATTGGATTTAAAGCCATACATCACAATTCGAAACCACCATCACCTTTGAAGACTGCTATCAATGACCTGACATGTCAACTTACATACTGCTCTAGAAATCTCTTCTCCTATTGTAAACATTTCCTTGTGCATAACGGCAACTTCCTGGACACAGTACAATGTTATCAAGATTATTAGAGATCAACAGGCAAGCTCTGCAGATCGGATCTTGAGCCTCCGGTTCAATTACTTTCTGTGCACACCCCAACGCCATCATCGATAGGTCTTTCAAGTGAGGTTATCATAGCAACCATGCTCCCCCTTCCCAGATAAAATAGTTTGGATTTTGCGTGAATGCAAAGATTCCCTCCTCCAAAAAATATAGTGACGATAGCTAATTTTTTTTTTTTTTTTTTTTAACATATCAATATAAAAGTTAAGAATAAATGTATACAGGTTGTAATAAATTCAATGCATACGAAAACTCAAAATGACAATAACACAAGAGGGGGGAAAAAAAATCAAAACAAGCGCTAGCACTGACCATGACTTATTCTAGTTTTCTGAATGTGCAGTAAAATAAGCCAAGGCTCAAGAACTGATTTAGACTATAATAACCTGTACTTTAAATTAAACTATTTAATTGAAAACATGTTAACACTATTGTATTTTTAAAGGATTTTTATTATCTACATTGTACATATAAAAAATTAATGATAAATGAATTGTACTATTCCATATGCACAATATTAAAAACATTTCACTTTAAAATTAAAAAAAAAAAGAAACTCCATTTTTACATTCAGCAAAAACTATGGCAATTGAAAGAAAATAAAAATTGCAAGTAAAAACCAAAGGAATGCAATCGTCATTTTTTTTTTATTTTTATTTTGGTTTCTCTGAAAAATTTTCTTTGTCAATCAAATAGCAATTTCTGCCACCCACGACTCTCTTCAGAAGTACAAAAGTGTATTGTTGACTCTTAAAGTGTACACAGGGGGAAGTGTCAGATGATTCTTAAATTCAAATTCCCCCCAATCCTATCTGATATTGTCACATTAATGTGTATCAGCAACATTTCAAGTACAAAAAAAATAAATAAAATACAATGCTAAATCCAGACAGCAAATTTAGGGAATGCAATGATTGAACTGTAATAACCAATAATAAAAATCAAGATGAACTTTACTTCTTGGAATGAATGCATAATTTTTGCCATAGTTTTTGTCAGTTAATATTTATAATAATAATGAACAGAAAATGAGGTAACTAAACAAATGCTTACTGGGTTTTTACATAAGAATGATCTCACTTTCAAGGAAAAATTTTTTTGGAGGAGGAAGGAAAAAAACAAAAAAACAAAAATAACCCAAAAGAAAAACGATGTAAGTGGAACACAACAAAAAATAATAATAAATAAATAATAATAATTGTAAAAAAGAAAACTCTGTTTTTGGGTGCTCTTTAGCACCAAGGGATATAAACGATGGATAAGGAGGAAAAGATAATGAATCTTTTGAAATGGCCGAATCGTATAATTACATAATTAAAACTATAAATGATGAAATGTAAATTGGAAGAGAGGGAAAAAAAGAACAAGCAATTTATTTATGATGATAACACTGAACAAATTATATATGCAAGATCCAGAAACATCATGAACTCTGTTTTCTTCCTTTTCTTTTCTTTTTTTTTTTTTTGTCCTCTATCTTTGTAGCCTAAAAAAACATTAAAAAAAAAAAAGCATTATTACTAAGGGACACTTATACAATTAAACTAAAAATATTTTCCACTTGTATCCCCTTCAACAATAAACTATTCCTGTCATAAATTGCAAGTATCTTAAATTTTACATCAGTGAGAGAAACAAAGCTTTCAAAGCAAAAAGGGAGTTTATATTCTTAATCCTTTTCCCCTTTTACGAGGGGCCTTCATAAAATTCCAGGAATCATACCCAAGAAAGATATCCAGACTAGTTTTGGTGGAAAATTTAACTTTTCTCTACATATTCACTGGATAAATTGACATTTTTCCAAGTGATGGATAAGCTGTTGGAAGCCATCTGTCTAGAAGTTCTCATTTTGCTGTTTAAGAGCTCTCCACCACAGAAATAATCTTGTCTCAGTATTAAAAACTCTTTCCACGTAGTAGTTTCTTCATTCAAAGAAAGAGGAAATAGTCCCTGGGCACAAAGTCAGATGAATATGGAAGAGGAGGTAAAATTTCGAATTTTAGGTCGACTGCAAGGTTTTCAGTGTCATATGCTGAATGAGCGGGGTGGGGGTGTTGTGGAGAAAGAACACATCTTTGCTCAACTTTCTGTGATGTTTATATTTAATGGCATCTCAATTTCTTCAGGAGGCCATGGTAATAGTTCCCAGCTATTTTTTTTTTTTTTTTGGGAGGGGGGAGGGGGGGTTTACGTGGGCTTCCATTGTTAATGGTTCTTTGGTTTCGAGGTCGTAATGATGCATCTACTATGTCAAAAACATCCTCTGGGTCCGCATGCTAAAGCGAAAACAGGGAAGAGATAGAACAGGAAGCGAAGCTCTGCTCTGCACATTTGTTGAAATAAAGGCGATCGTAGCGGTACTGCATGGCAGGTTTGGAAACTGAATAAATAAACAAAACCACATGATCGTTTTCTGTCTGTTAATGTCTGCCGAGATGCATGTTAGAGCACTAACTACTTGGGCTGAGACTACACTCAAATTTCTATAAAGGTTTTTCGTTTTTATTTTCTCTTTTAAAATGTTGATTAAAAGGACTAGTGCTGGATTTGGTGCTGCAAAAACATGCAACAACACAAATTTTTATAATAAACAATTCAAAGCGGTTGACAATAGAATAACAGGTGGTGAGGATACAGCTGCTAAGAACAGCCATAGCCACTGTTTCTTCTTGGGGGCTATGACACAGCTTCGCCTCCCGTTCTACCTCTTCCCTGGTGGTAACATCTCGTCGATGATTACTTTCACGCCTTTTTACATTAGGGTTGCCAATTTGGGATTGTCTGGATTGTGGTTCATCCTGGAGGCTTCTTTAGCCACATTGAAAACGGATTCGCCACTACTGTAAAATGGGGCATTTTCGCCTACTTGGCTACCAGTTCACTATGGATTTCTTTGGAGTTCCCCCTTTTACAAACAAGAATCTGATTACGGCACATGCTTCAATTTTGTCAACACTCGCCAACATTTTGTTTATGTCTCTCTACTGGCAAAATGCAGTACTATACTGGGATCAAAATCTCTTTGTCAACTCGTTGAGAATGTAAGTTTTTTTGTTTGTTTTTTTTAAACAAGTAGTCAATCATATTTCTAGGATATAATTCCTGGAATTTTATGAAGGCCCCTTGTATATCTCAAGAAAAATGTATTTAACATTCAAACTCATTCCTTAATGATTAAAATCATGAATTTACAAGAATAGTAACAGACAGAACTAACAGTTTGTGATTACTATTCGTAAAGATGACGGAGGCCCTACCAGTATATAGTGGTAGAGAAATCACACAGAATTCTAACCGGTTTTGCCTTTTATTCCTGGCTGTGTTAAGGATATACAAATGAAGAGGCAAGCAAGATGTCTTTTACGAGGTGCATTCAAGTTAAAAGGTCTACAAATTTTTTTCCTCTGCAGTGAGAGTAAGTAGAAAGATCCGTATGCTCTTAAAATTTTGCGGGAAATATTTCGTTTTTACTAACATAGATGGCAGCACTATACCGTGAACGACGTGAATACCGTGCATGTTGCCACGAACGATGTTTCATATACTTAAAATGGTGAAGTTTAGTTTAAAAGATCAACGTGTAATAATTCGTTTTCTGCACTTGCGGGATGAAACACCCATCGAAATTCATCGCCAATTGAGTGAGATATACGATGAATGTTAAAAATTTGCGTTCACGGTTGCGAAAGTCAAGAGTCATGTGACAATGAACCGAAGCAGCCTCAACCACGAACCAGCCGGATGGAGGCCATGATTGCTCGTGTGGAACAAGTTATGGAAGACCGTCGCTTAGGTGTGTGTGATATTGCCTCAAAACTTGGCATTTCCATGGGGTCTGTGGAGTCCATTTTGCATGATGAGCTGAAAATGCAGACAGTTTCATCGCCACCGAAAAAATTTTGAGTCACAGCCTCTGCCGAGAAAGTTATGGTGGCCATGTTTTGGGACAGCGAAGGCGCAATCCTCACGCATTGTGTTTCAAAGGGTACAACTGTTACAACTAATTCAAACGAATATGTTTTGAGAACAAAATTCCAGCACTGCATGAGAAACGACCAATCAAGACTGGACGAGTGCTTTTTCATCAAGACAACGCCCCTGCTCATCGGGCACTCCTAACTCAGCAGTTTCTTCAAAATAACTGAGGTGGTTTCCCATGCCCCATACTCAAAGTGACACCTAGCGATTTCTGGCTTTTTTCAGTCATGAAGGACACTCTCCATGACCGCTCGTTTCCCAACCGAGCTGCCGTTGCTTCAGCAATTTACCAGTGGGCAAAACATACCCCTAAAAAAAAAAGAAAAGTTCTCAACAGCCATGGAACCATGGCGCCACCGTTGTGAAAAATGTGTTCGACATCACGGTGATTACATCGAGAAGTAACAGCAGTTACAACTTTATGGTTAAGTATTTTGTCAGAAAAAAAGTTTGGAGACCTTAGAACTTGAATGCACCTTGTATATAGAATACGGTTGAATACATAGTCAGTAATTGGTGGATACAAAAAGAGCGCAATGAGTAAATTTACAGAACATGGTAGAGTTTTTGATTGGCAAGATGTGATGGACAAATCGGAAAAATAATGGAATTAATGAATAAAGATAGAATACACAAATGAAAATTGTAAGATAATAAGCTATGTACTGCAATACTGCAAGGGCACTGCCAACATCCGTCAAGAACAGTACAGAGAATTCTCAATTTCATAACACCAATAACTATTCAGTTCTGGATTCTTTTGTTCACATACTGAAAAAATAATACAGGGCTATTCAACAGTCCCAAAAATAGTCTTGAAAAACAGTTACCCCAACGCAAAAGGAATAAGAATTGTATTAAGTATGGGTGGAGCAGGTCAGTTGCCTAAAACACAGCATGATTTTGTGCAACGCTTTGGCATCTAGATTCCTGTAAAGTGTCCATCAACATGTGTTATTGGGTATTCACGTGGGTATTGAGAATCATGGGTCTCAACAAATTGCTGGACAGTTTCAGGATCTTCGATAATAGTTATACAGAGTAGGTGAGCTAAGTAATGTACCCACTCTCTGTAAATTATCTCATTTCAGGGAATTTCGAATCACCTTGTATCATTCTTGCCTTATTAGGTTCAATCTAAAATTCTAAAAACTTACAAAAACTTGGAATAACATGTCTCATTCTAAATGAAGGTAATGTGAATTATGTTATTTATTAATCTCAAAAAACTAATTAAACTGAACTCATTCTTCAAACCTTTCTATCCTTTCACATTTTAAATGTTATAGTTCATAATTTTACATGTTTACCAAGTTCTGTTTCCACAATGCAAACGAGACCCCCTGTCATCAAAATAGGGGCTCTACCTCCTATCTCTAGAAGGGGAACGACTGATGCTCCTGCGAGGGCTACGAGATCGTGAACGACTGCGACTTCTGCTACGCGAATAGCGTCGTCTTGGAGAACGGGATCTACAAATAAAAAACTCGTATCAGTGAACTGAAAATCTTATCACACAGGACTAGCCCATGCATTTTAATGTCGTTAAAAGATTTCAACTTATGCATTTACCTGCATGCTGCTAACAGCTTTCAATACATTTAATAACACAAACAAAGCATTGAAATTAAGCACCTTTAAATTTGATTTTTCATTTAGACTTATGAAATTGAATATTCAAAAATGAATATAACGTAAAATTAATGATAGTCAAATTGGTTCAAAAACACTTGGTTTGGTGGAACCATTATGGTTCCTTGGAACTTTCAATTCTAAGATATGGCATACTGTGAACAAACAGAAGGTAGAAGGTGCAAGCACTCTTTTGTGGACAAGGGTTGCCTCCTATCTTCTATTCGTGAAGCATCCACAGTTCCTCACGACCAGTTTCACTTTGAATTTATCTATTGTAAACAATTTTGCATTTTACAAATACGTCTTCATTTATATAAAATTTTTCAATACGAAAATTTAAATTATTTTTCAATTTAAGCACGAGATTTTTCAATTACCGTATATAAATAAATTATTATTTTAATAAAAGGAGAAACTTTGTTTGTGTAATTAAACATCAATTAATGTTATTGTAATTAGCTTTCTTTGAATAATAAATAAAGGGCCCAAGTTAAATCAATAATCATTAAATTATATTAATTGTTATGTAAAGATAAAAAATAAATAAATAAATAAAAAGGCCCCAAAGAAATAACTCGCTCTTCCACTATGTATCAGTAAAAATAATTTTTGGATTGAAATCAATAAAGACTTCACCACAACCTGTCCAGCGTGGATGCGGGGCTCAAAAACAATGTGCTGAGTGGTTGAGTAGATTGACAGATGCGCAAACTTTAGCGAATGGCAAGTGTCAATCAGAGCTGGAGGTAGGTGGTGTTTCAGATGTGCTGATTGGTTGGTTGGTTGGTTGGTGGTTGGTTGATAGGTTGACAGAACATGAAAAACCCTGGTTGATCGATTGCCTGAGTTGTCCCTGTAGCACGTAACGACGAACCCATGAGAGTGATGGCCAATGATGGCAGCCAGCTGCATGATGCTGGAGGACTGAATAAACAGGGTGGACCACATGTTGGGATGGGATTGGGCTGTGGTGAGTGAAGGTGATTTCTGAATGGATGCTGGCTTCGATGCGCAGCCATTACCCTTCCCACGCAGTCATGAAGGAAAATGAAGGTAAGCCGAATGGCCGATTTCAAACGGAGGCAGGGGGGAAGAAGTTTTGGTGAACCGGTTGAGTCGCCTTTAAAAGCTGGCGCTGATCATGGTTGCAGATTGATGAAATAGCCTGCAAGTGTTTTTGGTTGATAACAAATATTACTATACAAATAACAAACTCCTGAACCAAGTCACTACATTGGGAGGAATTGCCCTAATTATAAATCTAAAGATAAATTTTAACTTTAATCCCAATTATACTTTATTTAACAGTTAATTTAAATATATAGATAGATATAGACAAGAAAATTACTGAAAATATTTTGCTTTTAAAAGAAATTTAACTTTAAATAAAAATATCTTTGAATCTCATTAATAAGCCTATCTCTTAAAATTAGAATATAGACTAACAGTAAGTATCACTTACGCATTTACAAGTCCTCCCATGAAACTGTTCTTCAGTTACGTCATTATTTTTTTTCCTATATTTTGAACCCCAAAAATCCATTGCAATGTTCAATGTTCTTCAACTACCCCGTTCCCAGTGGAATCACCTACTCAATTCTAGGGACAACACTACAAATTCAAACCGCGATCATTGACTGAATCCACTATTGCAATGTGTCATTTAAATTGAGCTAACCCATAAATTGAAATAGCTTTCATTCATCATGAAACAAGAATGCAAGATGACGATGATATGTTGAATGTTTCTTAAACCCATAAACATGAATATGGAACCATCTGGCTATAGCCCAACCTGAGCTACGATTCTTCACCATCCTTGAAAGAAAAAGACTGGTTTTAAAGAATCACGAAGGGATATAAATTTATTTATATATATAGAAATATAAAAATAATAATCTTGCAATACAAGACCACTTCTTGCTTCACAAAAATAAAAAAATTAAAAAAAACAAAAATAAAAATAAACAAAAAACTATATAATGACATTGCCAAACAAAATGTATTCAAAGCAATGTATTGCAACAAGAAAGAAGAGCTATTCATGGGATGACAACAATTTTCAATTGAAATTAATAAGTTGCAAACAATGTCTGAAAAGGTTACCTCGGGGGAGGGGGTGGACCTCGACGTCCCCCACGACGAGAACGTCCGTGAGACATTTCCACTCTCACACGTGTTCCACACAAACGACTACAAACAACAATGCATTAGTACATTTAAAAAACAAAATTAATGTTAAACTTTTGAAATAAGACAAAATTTAAAAAGCAAACCAATTTTTTTTTAACTTTTTTTTTTTTTTTTTAAAGATGTCTTTGAATATAAGCATAACTGGAAATTTCTTTTTATTAATTTTTCTTACCTTTAGTAGTAAAACTGCATATTTATTGAAAGGAATTTTTTTTGGTAATCACAAATCAGCAAAATAGATGTTTAAGTCGCATTTAATTTCATTAAGAGGAAGCATCGATTAATATGATAATATTCAGACAATTAACTTAAATCTGAGTATGTTAGTATCCCAGTACATGTTAAGAGATTTATATTCAAAGAAACAAGGCTAGGTAATCCAAAAGATTTCCCCCCACCCTGTTTAACAATAATATATAGTGTTAAGAAATTATATTATCATTAATACTAGTCTTTACTTCAAAATCATTAACGTTAAAGTCTATGATCATTTCTAGAGCATAATTGCTTAACTAAAAACTAACGTATGAATTGCTTTATAGAAACCAGAATCTAATTCCTTTAAACAGCTTGCAAACAAAGTTAAATATCTTACGTTCCATCTAACGCACGAACAGCATCTTCAGCATCTCGAGGGTCTTCAAATTCAACAAATGCAAATCCTGAAAAAAAGTGAATTAACCATCTAAAAATTCCATAATCTAATCCCTCTTGTTAAAAAAATTAAGTTATTTCAAATCTTCTTAACTATTAATTTGCCTTAATTTTATTTAGCATTTATAAAATGTTTCACCTCTAACGTAAGAAATCCTTTTTAATTTCCCAGAAATGAAAATAGTCCTTTGCCATTATTGAATATAGGGCTAAAAATTAATCTAAAGATTTTTGAGTATTTTTTCTAAAAGGGCATTTTTCACTTTTACTTACAGATCCAGCTGATGAGCAATTTGATAAACATACAGAGGGTTGTTCATGATAAGCATAACAATATGAAATTCCAATGTAGGATCCAACTGAATTGAACAGCTGGTGTTGCTCCTTGTCATTTTCTAGTTTTTGTTGACCTGAAAAGAAAGTTACCACTGATAGCAATGCAAAAAAAAAAACAAAAAAAAATTAGAGAGAGAAAGAGAGATAGAGATAGAGAGAGAGAAAAGAAAAAGGAAGAAAGAAAGCTACCAGTGGTAACAACTGGCAGTTTGTCGTCACTCTTGATGAGGCATGGATCCATTTAACAAACGAGAAAAGATCCAAGCCATTGCTTACTTAAGTGATGCAAAAGGACATTCAGACTTGGTCAAACCGACTTGAAAATTTTTTTCTGAGGCATTTGTGATTATTACTAGGCATTATTCAGAAGTTTTCTTAGAATTGATAAGTGAAAATTAATGTACAGTATTATCAAACTAACTTTCTAGACTCAAATATATTCTGGAAATGAAATCTCAGATCTTTATCTTTTTGCCTTAATTTCTTGAAAGAACAGAAAGATGAAAAAGGAATTTGGCCCATCCCATTTACTTATATTCCTGTATGTCACCAGACACCATGCACATGAACTGCAATTCCAAAAGAGGCCTTTAGTAATGACTTTCATGAGATATCCTGATAGACACGAAACTATACAGCAAGGAATGGTGAATGACTGCACAACTTCCAAAACGATTTAGACAGATAATTTTCTCCGACTTAAGCCTAGCCATTAGTTGCCTGATCCCATCCAAGACCGATCCCACGAATTTCCCCATCCCTTCAGAGTGTATAGAACACAACCCACAGTAAAGAAAGGTTATACATAAAGTGCTACCTCAGAGTCTGCTATGCATTTAGTGAACAACCCTATGTAATAAATCTACATACAAATCAACTGAAATGAGCAGAGTACGAATACCAAGAAACGAAAAATTTCACAGGTGGAGACAATGGTTAGCTTCAATAAGTTAGTGATAATTCGTTTCTTAACAGAATTATTTCCAGCAACTGATAACACAACAGCATCATGTACCCTTCCCTAATAAAAATACAGCCTTGCCAATAGCAAAGGAGTACATGAAGCACATGTTGAAATATATTTTCACCTGGTTTGAAAAGATAAATTTATAGCAATAAACAAAAAAACAATATTTTTTAATGAAGGCTTTATCCTCCTTGCCTTAATGGAGAGATCGTGATTAACATGTTTCAAAATAAAGTGTACACTTTAAATGTGTTTAGGAAAATTGCACATCATGATACAGTAACTATCAAAGTTTTATCAAATATCTTATGACCACGAACAAAAATTTTTTTCAAATGGCAAAGTGTTACATGAAATATGAGCAATATGACTTATTTCAATGAAATAATAAATTCACAAGAAACTTGGTCACAGAATAGATATGAAAATGAATTTTATAACTCCCAAACTTAATTTGTACAGTAGAACCTCTGTATAACAAAGTCAAGGGACCGTCAAAATTATTTCGCTGTATAGATATTACTTTGCATGGAGGTGGTGTTTAAATTTGCATAATTTAGTTTAAATATATAAAAATTTAGTACTTTATATTCATTTGAATGCTTCTATATATAACATCGCTACCTATCTAAAGTCAAACATCGCCATTGTTGAAAGCTTTTTTTTTTTGGATCGTGATCCATTTTTCTGAAGTACATGTACAGGGTTCGTACTCTTGATCAAAGATAAAATTCCATGACTTTTCCAAAACCTTTCAAGGCAATTCAATACATTTTCCAAAACCATAATCTTTTATATTTTTAAGAATAATATATTTACATCATTTATAAATAATTATTGAGAAAACAAAATCTGTTCAAAAAACACTTTTTCCAAAACTTTCCAGGTTTTCCATGACCGGTACGAACCCTGATGTAATTAAAATTTAAAAGTAGAATGGACTGAAAATAATTTTATAGGAAGCATTTTAAGGGTTATAATTTTTTTATACCGATAAAACATATCATATAAGCGTAGTTATTTTTTCATTTGCCTCGTTAAAATTAACATTTCACAAAAAAATTTAAGGGCTTAAACTTTCCATAAAATAAATTCATAAATTTAAACAAATATTAAAGTTTTAATATAAAAAATTCTTCCGTTTTCCGATAGCTTTTTCAGCAGTTCTCATGGCTATTCTCGTAGAAAGTAATATTTTAACGTACTCACAGATTTAAACTCATCAACAGGCTAACATTATTGCTGCACAATGCATTATGGATAGTTTGGCGTGAAAATTGTTCTCTAGAACATTTCGTAATTTTGCCACTAAAATAAGCATAATGATACCAGCTGCAGCCGATTGGGCAGAGCTTATGACGCAAAAACTTCTTTAACTTAGCTCGTTGGCTGTTTACAATAATTTCGTTTGTTGGGTATTGGGTATGTCAAGTAAGGAAACCAAATTTCATAATAAAGACCTAAAAGATACCTTAAAATTTATTGTCGGGACTGAAATATCCTTACATTTTAAGGATAATTACACCATAAAGATTTTGCTTTATGGAGGTTAAAAGAGCATTAAATCAATAGGAATTTTGCTGAGACCACAGAAAAATTATGTTAGAGATAATTTCGCTACATCGATGTTCATTATAGAGAGGTTCTACTGTATTTTCCTCAATTACTTTCCATAACTCTTCCACACTTTCAGAAGGCATAATTTTTGGGAGGAAAGTCAATTCTTTTCTTGACTTACCTTGTTGTTGATCACAGATATGAATATGAAATGGAAGCATGACTTGGGTGTGTAATCCTCACACCTTTGTTGAAAGATACCTTGGGTTAACTAGTGTATAAAGTTTAACCAATCTTCCAAATTCGTTCAAATAATGCATATTTGTAATTTAAAATCTTGAATTTAAAAAAGACAATCCAAAAAGATTTTAAATTTCAAGGTGAGCTTTTCAACTGTTTACCTTATATGGCTTTTAAATGGTGAAAATATAATTCAAAATAAACCATTCTGGTCGACATTCTCTAATCCACCACAGTTGGATCCTGAAGAGTGCTGAAGTAGTGAAAATGACGGATTACAGAAGGATCATCTCTATAATCTCTATACAACAGTTAATCTTTCCAAATTATCTTTAAAATACCATTTAAATCAGAATAAGCTGGACAATAAAAGAAAAGAAGCAGAGATTGCTTGTTTGTGTTTTATATCACTTCACCAATTTGAGAAACTTAAAATTAGTGAATGGACTGCACAGTAACAATAGAAATACAATCTTTTTCGTGCAATAATACATACAGCTTATCTTCAATAGATGCTTCACTGAAATGGATACCCCCCCCCCTCCTTACTACTGCATTATTATGCAATAATTCAGCATTATTTGCATTACCATGTGCTTGTTTAAAGTTCCATTACATTGACACGAGAAATTAAAAATTTGTGCCAAATTAGTGAAAGTACTGAACTACCGAGAGGCAGATTAGTGAACGTTGACTGGTACATATAAAATGCATATTTGTACATATTGGTACATGCATCTTATACATATGTAGAAACAATTAAAACATTTTTTTTTTCAATATAAAAGAATTGAAATATACTCAAAAATTCTTACTTTTAAAAAAATAAAAAATGTTTTCTCTAGCCATGAATAGGTCATCTTAAACCAAACTGTCTGTCTTATGATGTGTCATCAGAGTTCGCGCTTACTCGCAATTTACGCGTCAAATGGGCATTTTTGCTAAACCTTGACGCGTGATTTTTTGACCAGCGAATCAAAATTGACTTGTGAAATTTTGAGTACCATCGGCCCATATCTTTCTCACCACATTTCAACCTCACTTCATTTTGTCATATGTGATCTTGTTTAAACATCTAACTATAGCAGTAACTATATTGTGGATGCATGTAAAAATGGGGAAGATAAAAAGAATCTAAATATTGACTCGCAATTTTCAGGCTTGGGAGTCAAACTGACTCGTAAATAGTTTGTCCTAGTGCGAACTCTGTGTCATACAGCCAAATTCCCATCAACATAAAACCAACTTTTTTAAATCAGATTCTGGTGATTTTCTTGTCACTACTGCAACATCAAAACTTCCCTAAATAAGCCTTGTAAATATTCCAAAACATCACTTTCAAACAACCAATTGCTTTTAGTTCAACAAATGTTGACACAAAATATGGACGCAACAGAAACATTTGCAACCATCTATTATAACAATGAGAAAAAAAAAAAAAAAGTTAAATTTGAACACAGTTTAGAATAGATATTATCACTACTTTCATAAAATATTTGTGTGCCCAAGCACACTCTTCCCCCTGAAAATGAGATAAACACATGCTTGAACATAAAGCCCACACATTGGTAATCACAATTCTAGCACTCAATGCTATGTTTAATGCAATGAAGTTCATGCATCTGCATTTACTTAGTCTCATTAGACTGACTACTTCAGTTTGCAATTGCCAGTGATACTCACGTAATTATGCTTAGTCACTTGACAAAATGAATGAGCTGAAACCTTCGTCGGTTTCTGCAGGATTAGTATTAGAAAAGCCAATCAGTGTTTCAGCCAATGTCATTATTGTAAACAAAAGCATTAGCTCAAACAAAGACAGAAAATTCTTACTAATAAGATTTGGGACAGTTCGAAAACATAATTTAACGAAAATATTGTTTATCATCCAGCGATTTATTGCTAGTATTGTAAGGCATGCATCGGTGTTGATTGCCTGCAGTTGTTCTAGTAAAGTCATTTGTATATCGTCAGCCTGACAACTGCATCATTGTTCATAGTTATATGGCTAGTCGCTTTCATTGCAATAAACAAAGACGCCTTGTATTACATGTTTGTACAAGTTGCAATGAATCTGCAGCAGTTTAAGATGTATTTTCTTCATGGTTACCTATTTAACTTAAACCTTGTATTTAACTACAATTCTTAACTGAACAGATTTCAGTTTCTCTTGCAGAGCTGCTTAAATATTCATAGTCTTATATTTTTAACAGCTCTTTGAAAGCAATTTGTGTTCTGGTCAGAAGGTAAATTGAAACCAGCAAATAAGTGATGAACAACTACTTAAAAAGATCAATAACCCTGTAATTCTAAACCGATCTGAGGGAAACCTTGTCTATGATTGCCAACCATTTACAATATGGCTTGAATGCACTGAATATTAACTTAAAAGGGAACCATCCAGACCTAGATTCTTTTAAAATAAATAAAATGTTGCGATTTCTTATAAATGTAAGCATCAATAGTAGCTTTAGGTGAGTAACACACTTCAAAATTTTAAAGTCATTCTTTTAACTAATAACGTTAACATCTAAACTGATTCCCATAGATCAATTTTTTATTAATTTTCTCTCTCTCATTTAATCATCATCTTTTTACTTTTAGTTGTTATTTATATGTTCTTTTGTTATATGTTTATAAGTTTTCATTAACCCCGTTTTTGGGCTTTGGCCCGTTGGAGGACAACTCGCGGGTATGACCCTTCGGCTTCTTGGTGGGTTCATTCCCCGCTGCAACTGTTGTTACATTCAATACGAAATCAAAGTTGTGCTGTGAATGCTATCAGAATTGGATAAAATCTTATAATACAAATTTGACTGTCCTACTGGTAAACCAGCATTTCTTTGAATAAACATTGCAGCAAATAAATACATGCATTGAGGGCAGTGTTAATGCATGTATTGCGATAGGCAGTGTTCATGCTCCCTTTAATTTTTTTTAAATTTATGGATAAATATTTAAATTTCTATTTTTCTTAATAAAATTATCTTAATAATAGAAAATTGGTAATTAATTTTCCAATAATAAAAGCTGTGGTATTTATCATCAAGCAGGTCCATTTGAAGGCAGATATTATTCAAAGAAATACTGTATCTATATAATGAAGAACATGGTAAAATCGTGTGTCTAATCAGAGGTTAGCTACATGATCTCGATAGGCCAAAGAAAATGACTACAGAGACTGTCTGTCTATTGCTATCACATGAGACACAACACAGTCCGAAGTCGACAGCTGAAACAAGTGCTAAAGTGTTCCATCATGACACTTCCAGTGCAAATATCAACTTTCTCCAGGAATTAAGAATCGTAGGTTTCCACGACCATGCTGCTGGTCATAAGCTCCTGGAAAAGGAAAGGAAAAAGTCCGCAACCTGAAGCAAAAAAAACAGGGACGCAATAAGGCGCAAAAAGCTCAATGCCCGAATGATCCACACCTTGTACTTGTTGTACTTGGTTACCTTGCGTTCAGGTGAATAAATACAGGGCATTTCTAAACTGAAGGACAATAAGTACGTAGCGTGATCCTTTGCATGATAAACTTAAAAGTTCCTTACGCAAAATATTCAAAACTCAAATTTTAAGGCTCTAAACATCACGTGAAGTTTTCTAAAAGCTGGCAGAAAACATCATTTAATCTCAACAATTGCCAGTTTTCTCATGGCATAGCGCAGTTCATCATGTAACGACACAATTTAAATTTTGAAGAAATTAAAAAATGTAAACTGGAGATAATGCTCCAAGCATAAGGTAATGATATTATTTGAAAAAATGGAAGGAAAAATATCATTAAATTTTGAGTTTTCGACATTTTCGATAAGGAACTGTTTGCTTCTATTGATGCATGGAATCACACTATGTACTTATTGCCCTTCCATTTAGAAACACCCTGTTTAAATTTAACAGTAAAACCTCACACTACAAAAATATACAATCAAAGTTGTCTAATTACGTATATATTTCTCTTTAAGGGGAGTCTCTACTGTGAAAGTCGAAAAATTAAAATCGTCATATTTCCCAGAGATCCCAATGGATTTACAAACTTTTTGGGGCACTTAAAGTTAGTAACTTGTAGATTTAAATGATACCAAGCTGAACTTATTTTGGCATGTTGTTATTAAGTTTTGTGCTTAAGAAGAAGGGCGTTTTAGGTGCACATTCTGACTAAACAAATCGGGATACAAAGATTTACTTTACACCAACAGAAAGATCAAAGCATTTACGTTAAGAACACCGTCTCCTTTTTTTTATATTTGATGTTAAAATATAATTAGTTTACTAAATCGTACTACGAAAATGTTACTAAATTTTGCTTGAGGAAATTCTTTTTTAAATATTTTGCTACTGTGAAAACTGAGACTGTATTCTAAATGTAAATTTTCTGATCTTTCTGTTGGTGTAAAGTAAATCTTTGTATCATGATTTGTGTAGTCAGAATGTGTACCTAAAACGCCCTTCTTCTTAAGCGCAAACTTAATAACCATATATCAAAATAAGTCCAGCTTGGTATCATTCAAATCTACAACTGACTAACTTTAAGTGCCCCAAAAAGTTTGTAAATCCATTGGGATCTCTGGGAAATATGACGATTTTAATTTTTCGACTTTCACAGTAGAGACTCCCCTTAAATGTATAAAACTACGTAAATAGATTTTACATGAAGATCTTCCAGAAAATTTAATTTAGAATAAAAAATCAAAATTGCAATATTAAAATGACAACGTTTATACGTTTTTTAGCACTTAACTTTTCCTACAAGATATGTTTTTTTTGTTCCTAAGATCTGAAGGATAAATCTCTGTATATCTTGTTCTTTTAAGAATAAAAAATCTTCCTTGACAATTTAAAAAAAACTTTTTTTTGGGGGGGGGGGGGGGACAACTTTCTTTCTCCACCCTGCCCTTCATCCTATGATTTTAATTATAAATGAAGTATTTACTTTCAGTCTTTTAAAAACCAGTTTTTAAACTTACAAAGTTTAATCTTTTCACGTCTACTATTTCACAAAGGTGTGAATAGAAAAAGTACGTCCTGGGAACTATTTTTTGTTTTCCGATACTGGGGTACACGAGATGGTAGAGTTCATTTGCGTTCTGCCTTTGTCTCGTGAGTTGAATCAACGTTTGTGTGAAGACTGCCTCGAGAAAAAAACAGTGCTATTCACGCCTTTGTTTTTAGCGTTATGCCCCTTATGCACGGTCAACCAGTTGTAAGCAACCAGAAAACAGGGAGCCAAAGATGGATGTGAAAGTTATTAGCTGCAGCGACTGAATAGATAGGAAGGAAGACGGGGAGGGGGGATATTTTTTTTGTATTTTTTTTTAATAATTAAAAAAATTCTTCTGAAATGAGACAAGGGGATAATAGGCGCATTTGTTTATTCGCATGATGGGCACAATGATGTCAGTAGTGTGCCCCATGCAGTCAACGTTCAGCAACATCTCGACCCACACCAACAACATGGTGATGCCTCAATAACGTTTTTTTAATCACCCAAGGGTCTAAATTTCGACCATCCTCAAGAGTTATCGAAGCTGGAGCTTCTCTGGACTGAAGGTCTCAGTTTCCAATTCCAAAATGCTACTTTTGAGCGCTTAAATCGTCACAAATCTCATGAGGGCAAAGTGCACGGTGATCCCCAAAGTGCGAATAAACTAACGCACCTAATGACAACAGAGACAAAAGGGCAGGATGGCCTAGTTGCTGATTGCTTGTTCCCACTTTGTGAACATGTAATAAGATTTGTAATGAAAAGCCAAATCATCAAATGTATGAAATATTAGATGGTGATGGTTATTCTGCTAATGAACCATTATTAACTTTAGTTAAAGGGTAAATTTTTTTGAATTTAGTTTTTCATAAAACTTTTGTTGTAGCAGTCCTATTTTATTTTATTTATTTATTTTTTTGCTTTGTCCTCAGCTTTTTCCCATTTTACTCATGGGGTTGTTGTTGTTGTTGGTTTTGGCAATGGTGGTGTTTACAGCCGGATGCCCTTCCTGACACCAACCTCTAGGGAAGATGTTGGGACAATGCTTTAACAACTGCTGTTAAGAAAGCAGAACCCGGGACTGACGGCTTTATGCACCCTCCAAAGCAGAGGGGGGGGGGGGGATGTAAAGATTATATATCACTAATGGTCACCCATCCAGTGACTAGCCGTGCCCAGTGGTGATTCACTTCACAGAGCTTGTTTGCTCTGCGAAAGCTCTCTAGGCCACATTCCCCTTGTAGTGGTCCTAATTTGTAATATAGGTAATAATAAATAAGTCAATAAATATGTTAATAATAATATAAAAAAAAAAGAAAAACAATTCCTGTAGGATGGAACAACCAAAAAGAGAAATCTGTAATTCCTTGGAGATTAGAGGTTTTTGATAATAATGTGTTTAAGATTTTGTCGATATAAAAATAGTATTTATTACAGGGTATATAATTGTTGTTGTTTTATTTATTTATGTATTTATTTTATTTATTTATTTAATTATTGTTTTGAAGGATTATGCATAATCAAGAAGCCACCTTCCCAATTGCAGAACGAGTTCTTCTCAACTTGCAAATCTCTGCAACTATGAGAGTCACACACAGTATTTTTTTTTAATTTATTTTTTTTCTACACCCTTACAACTTAGAGGGAGGTCATAGATACATCCTTTAGGAACAACGTAGCATTTTTCCACACAATCCCGTGCATTTCAACTGCTTATACCGCCTTAGAACGAGGCCGTGTATACCTGTACGGAAAAAGTCTCAACCAGCACGCTTGAGCCACTGTTTAGCAGCGTGAACGAGGGAGTCATCTTCAAATCTCATTCCGTGAAAGGATTCCTTTAGTTTACCAAAGAGATAGTAGTCACATGTGCCAGGTCAAGGCTACAAGGCAGGTGATACAATGTTCTCCATCCAAGTTTTCTGATCTCCTCTGTGGTTTTGTGACTGACATGGCTGTGCAATAGCAGAACATCCTGCTTCTCCCAGTGTGGTCAAACATGACTCAGTAGAGCTTGAAGTTTCTTGAAGATTAATGCATCAGAATTAATGGTGGTTCCGTGTGGCATGATGTTCACAAGCAAGAGTCCTTCTGAATCGAACCATAACTTTTCCTACCGAAGGCACAGTTTTGAATTTTTTTTTCTTCAGTGAATTTGCATGATGCCATTCCATCATTGTCTCTTTGTCTCCAGTGGCTCAAATGTGCTAGTCTAAACTTAGCGTGCAGGTTTGCCTTCGTTCCAACGTGGTGTAAGGCAGTTGACAGGGATGGGGATTATGTGGAAAAATGGCATGCTGTTCCTAAAGGATGTATCTATGACCTCCATTAAGTTTTAAGGGTGTAGAATAAAAAATAAATTAAAAAAAATATTGGCCATTACTTTTAGAGTGACCCTTGTAACTGGTTGCTGCAGCCTTCATATGCAAGCACCGACTAATTAAGTTTTGTCTAGCAAAGTTATGGAGGATTTTGCAAAGTTCAGATGTTATAACATTTTTTTAGAATGCTTTTCCTCATTATCTTACCTAAACTAACTTCGTTAAAAATTCAATATAGCGTCCCCTAAGTATAATGGAAGATTTCGGGAGCCCTATCGCGTTTATGCTCTGAATTTATTATTGTAACATATCTACTTAATAAGTGAATGGTTTATCATATTATAAATATTATCTAAGGAAAATTTTAAGTACAAAATTAGGAAACTTTTATTACTCTCGGTGCTTCGTGCCTCACATAAATCTCAGCCCTGCGGGCCTTATTGGTCACTGTTTGCCCTCCGGGGGCAAAATAATGATACATGCCACAACCTTTTTGGTTACGAAACAGTTGGTTTCCCCCTGGCCGGTTACAGGAGGTTAATGGTCAGTACTTATTTTATTTTCACAGAAATTGGCAACAAAGCTGTTCGATGTCTTCTGTGATTATTAGGGGATGCTATGCTGAACTTCACCCTAACTTCTGTTCCATTCCCATTTAGCAAAATATTACTTTATAAAACGCTATTATATTTTTCTGAAACTTTTTCATTACAAGGATCATTACATATACATATTTTAATATCTAGTTTCGAAAAAAAAACAACAAAAAAAAACAATGATCCTAAGCTATATTAAATCGATTTCTTAATACAAACTAATGAGAAATTCAATTATAGTTATAAGAGTTAAGCAATGAGATTTCTGATATTTTCCATAACTTGTCATTAATTTTAATCTATAAAAATGCAAACAAAATTTTTTTCAAGGAAAAACAACTTGGGACTAGTTATGGATAAAACCAGGTCATTTGAACTATTTAACACTATTTAGATTATAAAATACTTTAAATTTTAAAAAAAATTCTTAGTTTTAATTTGATAAAGACGTCAAGTAGGTTTGACACCTTGAAAGCATTCACCATTCATTAGCGCAAGTAAAGAATGCATAAAAGCCACAGGATCCTTTCAAGGCTCTTAACTACTTTTAAATCTACGAGCCTAATCCTAACTTTGATATTTTCAGGAAATTTTTATAATGCCGCATATTCACTTTTAATTTCTTCACCTGGTGGATTTCGAGCTACCCAGACGTTTCGGAGGGGGCCGTATTTGCCGAATGCCGATTCGATTTCGTGCTTGGCTGCTCCACTTCCTAAATTGCCCACGTACACTTTGCAATCCAACGACCACTCTCTATATCTAGACATTATTCTGTTTCTATGGAAGACAATTTAAAAAAATAAATAAATAAATAAACGTGAAATAGAAGATTTTACATAATGAAACAAGATTCCATGCACGAACGCCGAACAACAAAATGGATAGAATTCGACATTGGACTACGGCTTCGTTGAAGTGATCACCCGTTAATGATTTATTAAATAAAATAACTATGAAAAAATAATATTGGCATACTACTATTTTCTCTTATTCGATAAAATCGTCGTCTCTTAACTTATAGAATTTAAACGTTCTACGTCGAGAAAAATTTCATGCAAATTCAAAAAAATAAGGCAGAAGGGAGAAAAAAGGGCGCTCAATGCGAGCTTTGGACAAAGGATTTAAGCCTACTTAAAATTCATCTAATCAAAACATGCGTTCAAATTGTAACACCTTTCGAATTATGATCCAAAATTGCTGTGTACGTTTGGAGAACGACGTTACAGCACAAAAGAAACTTAAATTAGGAAGCCATATACTGATCAAAATAAAGAAATTTGAATAATGAGTGTAACGCTTACCCTGCCTTAGGTCAGCAAATAAAATCGTACCAATATGGCGTCAAAGAAATATCACGAACATGTCCCGGATGACCACGTGATCCAATATCCAGCTAAACAGGGCGTCTATAAATGACGTCACAGCAGCTGTCAATCAACGGCTGCTTATTTTCAAATCATTTTTCAATATAAGCAGAGAATGATACGCAGCTATTTTCCGACACCTTATTCGAAAAAATAAGCGGTTTAAACTTTTCAAAATCAACCAATAACTCAAAAGAACAAAAATTATCGAAATATTTTTAAGTTTTTATTTTAAAATAGAAAATAAAATTTTGCATTTTCTACAGCTATTATTATAAATTAAGTTCTACGTTTTATAAGTTCTTAAGTAACCATTATACATTCAAACAAATTGTTTAACACGGATAAACAAATTCTCTTACATATTTTTTTCCCTTATACATATACAAAAATTAAGAATGGTCTGCTCAGAATTCACTAAATATTCCAAGGTCAGCAAGTATAAACACGGGAGGTGAGTTGTTGTTTTCTGCAAGTTTTTTTTCCATATAGAAAAGGGTTTTGCCTTAACTATCACACCAAACTCCGTTAGAATCTCTTGCGTAACTTAATTTGCACGCTTCGTGGCGCTCTTCTCTTTCTCTTCTGTTTGTTTATTTCAGAGTATTAAAATTTCAGATCACAGCCCCGCCTCTATGACCCGTACTTCCCCTCATCTCTACCCTCACTCCCTAGTGTCGCCTCCACAGTAGGAGATGAAAAACTTTAACTGGGATTCAGAGCATAATAAATTAGGTTAAAAGCATTTCTTGTTCGTCATTAATTGAATTGTTTTATTTTTACATGTTAGTTCCCATTAATGAAATGAAAACATGAATTCACGACATTACAAAATATAACCAGTTTTCCAAAATATTATAAAATGAAATGACAAAGGCTAATGGCAGATAAATTAAGCGAAGAACGAAGAACATTATAAAGTTATGTGATATGAGTTCCTACATTGCAATTTGCAAATAGGATAAGATATTGAATTCTTAGAAACAGAATCATGTATTCCTGGCAATAACTAAATATTTCCATTTGAATTTCCATAATTTTATCATATATTTCCATTCCATTTGAATAAACTTCCTTTTCAAATTCCGTAAATCTACAACTCACAAGTCAGTTGCAAAAATATACAATCACTAGACAGTTTCGATACATCTTTATTTTTGATGTCATTTTGCTCAAAAATGAACGGGAAAATATAAAGTGAAAAGAATGCAATAGATTTCAGATATGTAGAAATAGTTTTAAAAAAAATATCAACAAAATTCATCCATTCATATTGTTACAACAAAACATTAAACATAATTTTAGTCCTTCAAAAATATATAATCACCCAGACTGCCGTTTCAAAAATATCCAATCAATACTTACTATTTACACCTTTAGCAGAAATCATTGCATGCAAACAATTTGGCATGCTGGAAATCAATTTCCCACACTGGCCAGCAGATATTTTCGCACAGAGGTTGGTCAGGGTAGCTTTTAATTCCTCTCAGGTCCGTGGTTTCTTCCGTCGGACCCCTTTTTTCAGAATATGCCATAGATTTTCGATTGGTGATAAATCGGGACTGTTTGGTGGCCAGTTTTTAAGCAGTCCAACTTCATGAGCTTGAAAGCACGCCATAGCGTTAGAGCTCGATGTGGTGCTGCTCCATCCTGTTGAAACACTGCTTGACCGTTATGATTTAATTCTGGCAACGAAGGCAAAGAAACCAATCCTCCGATATATCCTGATACTTGTGAGCATTAACCGTCCCTTCAATGAATTTCAATTGGTCAACTCCTCTTACACTCATACAACCCCGTACCATCAGTGTGTCAGAGAATTTGACACTTGTACTGAAGCATTCTGGCGTATATGTTTCATACGTCTTATGAAAAATACGTTTACCTTCTTCATCATGACTGTAAATTTAGACTCATCACTGAAGATGATACTTTTCCACGTTTCTGAAAATCATTGAGGATTTTCTTTAGCTCAATTCAGCCTTCTTACCATTTGGAGACGTGACAGTAGAGGTTTGACTTTTGCAGTATAAAATCCGTAACATTGTTCCTTCAGATGTCGCCTTGTAGCAGCATTTGAGACTTCTACTCCTGTTATTTCAACCAGTCAATTGCGATTTCAGATATGGTGACATGATGTTTGCCCTGTAATTTTTCTTGGGAGAAGTTTGTCTTGCCTTTTTGATGTTTTCCTTGGTCGACCAGTTTGCTTAGTTGCGGAAGAGTTTCCCTCTTTCTCTCCATTTTTTTAATGATTTCAACAACTACACTTTGACATATATTTAATTCAGTAACTATTTTGCGAGCAGAATGTTTCTGTAAGTGCTTATCAACAATCAAATTGCGTATTTCATTACTGGTTGTTTTACCTCGCCCCATTTTGTTGTAGCATGTGATTTGAATCCCAAAAAAATCACAGGGAAGCTGAGAATTTTCTTTTGTATGCAAATTGGCTTATTAAGCTTACTTTAAGATAAAAAGGCATATTAAGTTGCAGTCAGCTAAAACTTTCCAATTTTTTGAGGGGTGATTGGAAATTTTTGAAACAGCAGTCTGGGTGATTGGAGATTTTTGAAGGACTAAAAGTATGTTTAATGTTCTATTGTAACAATATGAATGGTTGAATTTTGTTGATTTTTTTTAAACGATTTCTACATATTCGAAATCTATTGCATTCTTTTCAGTTCATATTTTCCCGTTCATTTTTGAGCAAAAAACATCAAAAATAAGGATACATTGAAATTGTCTAGTGATCATATTTTTGCAACTGAGTTGTATTATCCTCATAGAAGGAAAGCGTTTATAAAAAGCAGTGCTTTGCAACAATTTTGCTTACATGGTACCCTAATGAGGTATCAAAGATTTAATGGTATCTTTCATTTCATTCAATAACAACACAATGTGCAATTACAGCATATTTGAAACGAGAAATTTCGTGATATCCTTTTGAAAAACACCAAACTAATCATAAGGTGCGTAAAGAAAGTATAGACACACTTCCCAAGATGCTGATTTATTTAAATAGCAGTTTAAACAAAAAAATTAATAATGACATATTATAATCAACCAAAAGAAACACCAATCATGCAGAAGAATAAAAAATTATCTGATAGTTATTAAGAAATACGCAAAAACTCTACTTTGATAATTTCCAAGCGTAAAACATTTATAGACACCGGATATTATTGTTACAATGGATGTTGTTTTTACATTGTTTATTGACCAACAGAGCCTCCGTTAGCTTAAATAAGGTTAAATATGCGATTGGGCATAGTTTCTATTAACTTCTATAAATATTCCAATTTTATTTTCTCCCAACAATCATAAATAGCTAATTTCAGCTCATTACATGAATGATATTCCTTGTTATTAGCATATACAAGTTTGGTTAATGCAGCTCAGACGTTCTCCATAGGATACTTATCAGGACTTCTAGAAGGCCAATCCAAAACCCTGATTTTTTTCACTTTTAAACCATTGTTTTGTTGCTTTTGATATATGGCATGGGGCATTGTCTTGCTGATAACACCATTCACCTCCTCCAATGAGTGGGCCAAACGGGATGAGATGATTATATAGCATCTGATGGTATAGCTTTGAGTCCATTCGTTGGTTTATCATCACAATGTCACTCTTTCCTTCATAAGCAAATGCCGCCCACACCATGACTCCACCACCTCATGCTTGCATGCTGAAAAATTCAGGTTTCTCCGTTCTTATTTCTCCAGAAATGCCTATTTCCATCGAGGCCGTCCAAATTAAACCTTTTTTCATCCGAAAAACAATTCTTTCCATTGATCTTTCCATGTTATCACTCCTTTTGCCCACTCCTTATACGCTGGAGTTAATTTTGGCTTTGCCTTCAGTTTTACGTATCCAGCGTTATCATTGGTGCATAAGCACTTTGTCACTCTGGTGTGTCATACAGAGGTGCGTAACTCTTGGGCAATGCTTTTTGGTGGCAGGGTTGCCAACTTGGGGGGATTCCCCCTAGATTTAGGGGGAAAAATTTTAAGGGGGATAAATGGGGGGAAAAAATTTTGGAGGGAAATTTGGGGGGGGGGGGGAATTTGAGCTGGTTCACTAAGTGGCGATTAAAGCTGAATGTCAAAAAGTGCAAGGTCATGTTTATCACTCGCAAATGCAAAAACCCTCCAAAGCCCCTCTTCTTATTTGGCAAGAAACTTGAGTGGGTAAAAAGCTATAAATATCTTGATGTCATGATCGACTCCAAACTAAACTGGAACAACCAAGTCCAATACCCGCTCAACAAAGCAAAGAAAGCGAGGTTCAGTCTGATTGCACTTCTGGGGCGAAACAGCGCTCTTGGTGTGGATAACAAACTCTTGATATACAAGGTTGTGATTCGTACTATTTTACTCCATGGAATGCCTGCTTGGGCTTCTATTTGCAAATCTAGGTGGAAGGATCCCAGACCTTCCAAAATGTTGCTCTCCGATCCATTGCCCAACTTGACAGAAGAGTTGTCAACAACCACTCTATCTATGACGATCTTTGTCCAGACACTTATGAAGAACATGCTACCCAAGATGGAGAATCATGAAAATACTCTGGTTTCTGGTATTCTGGACCATCCACTCGTTGTTAAGGGTCCCCTCAGGTTTCGAAGACCTCGCCATATCCTGGATGTCTGCTTTGATGACGTTAACAAGGCCGTCTTCCCCAACTACTGGATCTTTTAGATCCTGCTGATTTTTGGGGACTCTATTCGTCAATCTACAATCTGACTCTCGTTCCTTCTTGGGACTTATTCTCTGGAGGACTAAATAGGTTCATCAGGCTTCTCTCCCAGTTCAGTATACCTCCTCTGGTTTACTCTTTGGGTGAGCGTGCAAAGTGAGCTTGGCTCCTGGACCACTCGCGTCTTTCTTTTCACTACACTGTTCGATTGTCGATTGTCGAGGGTAATAAACACTTCAGCAAGCTCATCTGTAACTTAAGCTCAACACGGACTTCCAGCTTCATCGGACTTAGGACCACGCCTCCCGGATCTGTCTTACCTGTAAGTACTCCTTTGCTATGTATACCCTATTGCCGCCCGCAATATATCAGTATATTCGATTATTCGTAATCGCGGTTTTTGAGGATAGGTGATTAATTAATGCTGCTGTAGAAAGAGCGTTTTCAGAATATGGCTTGGTAAAAACAAAGATAAGAAACAAAGTAGCACTTGAAGTTGTTCAGTCAGTGATGACCATAAGGTACCAACTTAAACGACAAGGAATTAATTGTGTTCAGTTTGAACTTACTACACCCATGTACCAAAAATTCAATCAGACAATGTACGATCACAAACTGAATGCCATAGAAGCTGACTGTTTAGAAAATGTACTGGAAACACTAAATGTTTAAATTGTCATTGATTTAAAAAAATACTGTTTTTTTTTTTATTATTTTTGAATTTGGGGGGATATTTAGGGGGTTTTCAAAAATTCTGGAGGAATTTGGGGGGGATGGGTGACGACATCTGGGGGGAGAATGAGGAAAAAAATTGGCAACCCTGTTTGGTGGCAAGATGGAAAATGCGACGCTTTGCGCTTGTGGATAACACAGGTTTTTCTTGTCCATACTGGTCTCCTTTTTTCAACACGTTACAAACTGAACTCATGGATCGGTTGAGTGTTGTAGCAATTTCTCTGTAGGATTTTCCCTAACTATGGTATAAGTACACTTTTCGAATCTCGCATTCGTTTTAACTGACTTCCTCGTGGCATTTTAGTTTGTTTAGCTTTCTGTTCAGCTAGTAAGTTTATATGGCTTATTTGAGTGGTTTCTTGCCCTTGAATAATTGAATGGAATAATCTATGGTGTGTCCCATTCGGTTATTACTTGTTTTTGAAGATGTGTCTATAAATGGTTTACACTTGCAAAACATCAAACTAGAGTTTTTTGCGTATTTCTTAATAACTATCAGATAATTTTTTATTCTTCTGCATGATTGGTGTTTCTTTTGTTTGATTATTATATGTCATTATTCATTCTTTTTGTGTAAACTGTGCTATTTAAATAAACCAGCATTTTGGGAAGTGTGTCTATACTTTCTTTACGCATCTTACTTACACAAAAGAGACTGTTTTGGTGCGAAGAACCAAATGCAAGGAAAAGTGTGTTATCTTAATAAATTCGATATGCTTATTACGAATCTGGTCATCTTTTATTTGCAGATTACGTTATTTCTGAGATAAACGCAGCTGAAGTTGGAAAAAAATTAATGTTTTTAAATATTTTACATGCCGATAACAGTAAACGTTTTAGATTCTTGATCAGCATAATGACTTCATTAAGATAAGGTACTTTTCCTTTCATTTGGTTCTTCGCACCAAAATAGCGTTCATTGTCAGTGTTTTATCAGAGCCTTTTACTATTTAAAAAAATAATAAATAAATAAATCACATCTATGGTTTCTTTACTGGTCTTCAATATATTGCATGACTTCCTTTCTTTCCATTAATTTTTGCTGATGTTTTATTGAATTCTTTTATAATTCTCCTGTACTGCACTTATTTTCTGGATGTACATAATTGTCTTTCAGTTTTTCGACATTTAAAATTAACTTGGTTGAAGTAGTAGTTCTTATAAAGGATTAAGATTTTCTAAATTAGAAAATTAGGATCTAAACTTGTAGTAGAATTTATACAGAAGATAATATTTAAAAAACACACACGCAAAATATCAAGGAGGCAAACAAATCACAATGCATGTTAAAACGAGGAAGATTCGATAAAATGGGTAAAAGTGAAAAAAGACATGATTACGGTAGTTGTGAAAATTAAATTATGAGAAGAAAAATGAGCAATTTTCTTTTAAGTTTGTTAAACACACTTCAGAGGAAGGGAAAAACAAAAAACAGAGTTGTCTGGAAAGGCAAAATATCATCACTACTTTATATAACCTCGGAAATCCAGAAGAACACAGCAAAAACAAGAACGCAAATACTAATGTTAGTAATGAAACATGTAGCTTTAACCAATACAGAAGTACCTGAAGCCTCATCCAGAATATACGTTGGTAAAAATTTACTACAGTAGATATCCCAGCGGTAGAGAAAAACGGTTCCCGAATTTCCCGATTAGGTCTAATCCTGAAATATTGATCCGGCTATAGCAGGTTTAGAATTTCAGGCATTTTTTTAAATAGGTTTTTTAACATAAGAAATTTAAAATAACTCTTTTCTTCCATCCAATGAAGAATCTAAATATTAACTTTCATCTCTAAAATTATATAGACTTTATTATTTTCAATTTTCCCCTCTTTCTACAGGGTAATCTAAAAGAAGGGAAATTGAATACACATTTCAATATTTCCCATTCAGGTGCTAGTTTCTCAAATATAATTTTTTCTGTCAAAAATAAACCAGGCGTGATTATGTGAACGAGGGGCGTTAATTTTTTGTTTAATTCTGAGCGAACGCAGCATCGGATAATTTTACCGAAAATTCAAACCAAAATTCTGTTTAAACTAATGTTGAACTTGTTGAAAACAATTCCTTAGATATCTATGTGTGTGTGATTGCGTTTTCTTTTGAAAGGAAATAAATTTGTTGTTCCATAAGCGTAAATATAAGTAAAACATTCAGGCATTGCGTACTTATGAATTATAATTTTAATCGCACGAACATGTAAATTAGAACGATGGAAAAAGGAAAATCCAATATTGCTAAGTTTTCATTCATTTTGCGAGGGCCTTTTAGAACCGCGTTTTTATTTAAATAGCGAGACGTTGCATATATCGACCGCCGAGGTGCTATTCGAATGAGCCATTATTTCGCTTATCTCTTTTAACGGATGTTGCAATAATATTATTGCTTCTGCCTTCGGTTATAGCTCTATATTCGCTTGATCAATTATGCGTCGTGGAGCAACAGACTGAGTTTGTTTCTTTGTTCGAAATAAGAACAAACGTAATTGAGTAGTACAGGGTGACCATAAAGTCCCTTTACTCGAAACAGTTAATGTACACATAAGATCGTAATGAAATTCTTGCGTAATGTTCTCTGTCTTATGCTAACAGATGAATTCACAGATGTTTTTCTTTCAACTGAACTATTTCTCTGTCTGTTCGCGTTATGATCGAAATCCATTAAAAAAAAGCTGAAGGTTAAGCTGACCAAAAAATTTTCTTGAATATAACATTTCTCTTTTGAGATAACTGCAATATACATAATATCAGAAAGACAACGACGACAGTCATCGTTTTAACGTCTCACATTCGTAAAGTTTCCAGAAAGCATTATTTAAACTTTGACAGAAAAGTCATTGAAATATTTTTATAAAAATATGACTCCAAAAGTCACCAGTTTAGATTTGGTTGGTTGGTTTATTAGAAATTTTGGCGTCGACTACTAAGGTCATTTTGCGCCTTTTACAAAAGTACAAACATCCATGCCCACGGTGGGATTCGAACCCACAACCAGGCGGACTCGAGAACTAGAAAGCCTACGCCCTAGCCCTCTCGGCCACCTGGCCGGCTGTTTAGATTTGGAAAAACAAGGACAAATCCTCTGTGTTATCTTGAATGCTCAGAGTTTGGATAATTTTTTGGAGAGAACAATTGCTTCAAGTTGTTTTTAGGCTTGCTCGACTTTATGAACGTCTTTCCAATAATGGATTATCGAATTTTGATTCACGTTTAGTTATTTCCCTTTTTTGTTTTCCATCAGAAAACAGTTGCCGAAGTACTGTAGTGACATTAAGGAAATGTCACCATTTTGTTTTCTTTTCCCATTCATATAGGAATAAGCGATGAAGTTGAGAAAAGTTCGATTAATATTTTTTCTAAGCTTATTGGGTTTTGTACCTGTAATCGCAACACATAAATTAATTACAGGCTTTTGCTTAGGTGTTAAATGATTATTATTATTATTATTATTATTATTATTATTATTATTATTATTATTATTATT
>JAHWFO010087465.1:534947-545923 GCA_023313115.1 Rhysida immarginata | reverse complement strand
TTATTATTATTATTATTATTATTATTATTATTATTATTATTATTATTGTTGTTTGGAGAAGCCAAACTCGGATCAAGTCCGGAAGCCAATCCCAGAAGCGGACCCAAAAGAGGGCAAAGCCCAAGGGATTCAAATGCAAGGGAGGGAAAGTTACGCACTCGGAGTATTGATGTTTGGGTGTAGGAATTTCCTTACTACGTGACAGGTGTTTAGAATTGTGGCTTTCTGTAAGGTTTTGTATAAGTGTGGGTTTAAATTTAGTGTTGACAGGCTTTTGTGTAGCGAGTATGGAATAACCCAGTGGCAGAAAGAGCGATATGACCAATGTGTACTTTGTTAACTCCCCAAAGGCGTTTTATTTCGTGTGCAAGTTCCGTATATTTAGTGATTTTGTCAGTGTATGTCTTTTGTAAAGTGTGTGTTGGGGATGGAGATATCAATTATGTAAGTCACTTTGTTTTGCTTATCTACTAGTGTAATGTCTGGTCTGTTATGAGGAATAGTTTTGTCAGTGATTATAGCTCTGTCAAAATATAATTTATGTGTGGTGTTCTCTAAGACAATGTCTGGGATATATTTATAGTACGGAGTATGAATGTCCCTTAGCTTGTGTATCTTAGCTAGATGTTGATGTATGATATTGGCTATCTGGTTATATCTGTGTAAATAATCTGTCTGCGTGAGTATTTTGCAACTGGATATGACGTGTTGGATGGTTTCCTCTGCGATATGGCATTTCCTGCAAGACCCATCAGTCGAATCTGTGATAATATGTTTTCTGTAGCTTTTAGTGTTAATAACCTGGTCTTGTATGGCAATCATGGTTTCTTCAGTTTCCCCAAAGAGACTCCCTTCACTCAACCAAAAGTTCGACGCTTTTTTGTCGACGTGTGGCTGGTTGAGGTCAGAAGGATATCTACCGTGGAGTTGCTTTCCGAGCCATGATTGCATGTTGTAGGAATGTTATGGGTGTTCTGCACGCTGTTCAGATTCAGAGGTGTATATTTTGTATCAGCCATGCAGACTGCTTTGTGTAATGGTGATGTGTGTTGCTTAGAGTGAAAGAATTCTGAGTGACTGAGTCTGTTTCTGGTGTAGATCTGTTATGTCAATAAGACCTCTGCCTCCCTCTGAACGAGGCAGGGTGAGTCTTTCAATAGCTGCGTGTGGATGATGCTTTCTGTGCTTTGTAAGCAGTTTACGTTGTTTCCTTTCAAGTCCCTCAAGAACTGTGTGTGTCCACTGTATGACTCCAAAGGAGTAGGAGAGTATTGGCGTGGCATAAGTATTGATGGCCTTGATTAAATTTCTGGAATTTAAATGCGTTTTAAGTATTGTCTCTAGCCTATGAAGATATTGTTTAGTGAGTGTATTCTTTATGTGTTTGTGCTCCAGAAGCTTGGCTTGCTTAAATCCTAGATATTTGTAAAATTCGTCATGTTCTACAGCAGCAATGTGATCTGGTTCATTTAATGTGAATCCCCCTTCCCTGAGTACTCCATTTTCAATGTGAATGATTATTATTATTATCATTGTTTGGGGAAGCCAAACTCGGATCAAGTCCGGAAGCCAATCCCAGAGGCGGACCCAAAAGAGGGCCAAAGCCCAAGGGACTCAAATGTGAGGGAGGGAAAGTTATGCACTCGTGGGAGTATTGATGTTTGGATGTAGGAATTTCCTTACTATGTGACAGGTGTTTAGAATTATTATTATTATTATTATTATTATTATTATTATTATTATTATTATTATTATTTTATATTTGAAAATGTAAAGAAACTAATAATGAAATCAATTGTATAGCTCTACAGTATTGTACCAATCAGAAATATAATCTTTCCACTCTAGTTCCTAATTGGTCCTTTTATTACATGTTCTCTTTATGTTGGCCCTTTATTATATGTTCTCTTAATGTATTGTTCTTATCTTTTTTTATTTTTTTCTTGATTGCTTCCCTAATAACTGGAAGGAATCCGTCATCGTCATTATACCAAAGCATGGACTAAATCTTGCTCTCCCCATCAGTTACAGGCCCTAAGCCTATTAGAAATATTGTCAAAAGTTTTCGAGCGCGCGATTCTTAAGATCTTTAATGATTACTGTATACCATACAGTAATGGCCAACAATCTTTGTGAGGGACAATTTGGTTTTTGTTCAGGTCTCTCTTGCCAGCTTTGGAAGCTTGTTGCTGACTCCTTTCAACGGCTTCATGTGTTTTTTTTTCTTTTTAGATATTCAAAAAGTTTATGATCAATTTTGGCATTATAATTTTATGTACAAGATTACTTGCAGGTTTCCGACGACTTGATTGTAATGACTTGGTCTTTTCTATCAGACAGGAATTTCGGGTCAAAGTTGGGTGCCCCAAGAATTTCGAGTCAAGATTGGGTGCCCCATCACCCTAGTGGTGTTCCTCAAAGCTCTGTCTTGGACCAAGGATTATTCAACTTCTTTATTCATGACTTTCAATCTTTATTTGTTTGATGGCGACGTGTCCATAATGAGTTACGCACTTAAACTCGTAATATCTCGTTTTACAAAAAACCCATGTAAAGACATCAGTGTTAGAGCTGGTTAAGTAAATGGAAATTTAACCTGAACGTTGACAAATGCAAGGCGATTTTCCTAACTTAAAAGACGCAACAGACCCCAGAAGTCCCTATAAATCGAAAATGGGAAGTGGTGAAAAACGGAAATGGGTGAAGAATTATAAATAATCGTGTCCAAGTTAAACTGGAATGACCACATCTCTGATAATTCAGCGATGTATCGATTGCAAGTGGTTGATGTTGAAAAGTCGATACTTTTTTTAACATCGATTATTGTTTTTTTTCTATTTTCACGTACAGTTGCTTTGTCCTGATTGGTCAACGTGACCGGGAGTTCCACGTACGTAGAAATAGCCCGGCCTCTGTAGGCTAAGCTATTTCTACGTACATTAAACGAACTGAATTGAACTGGGCACGAATTTCTAAACAAAATTCTCTAAGAAAAATTGTGAATAAAATCTCTAATAATTTTAAGGTTAAAATTAATAATTGGTGATGTGCTAATTAATTCTTAAATTTTTTCTTTTCTTCAAAATTAAATAATCTTGTATTATTTTTTAATAAATCACCATCTGTACTGTATTAAGGAAAATTTTGTAGAAACAGGCGATAATGAATCAGGCCTTTGAAGTTTTTTTTAATTGTATAGATCCAGGTTATACATTTTTCAAATCGTAAAAAAATAGATTTTTCTGTACATTCTTGCATATTTCATTTCTCCTAAGTTAGGGACGAATCAAAAAATGGGGATCGCATTATAGCAGAATATTTACAGTATATATGAAAATGGATGATTTTATAAAGTTATAAATATAAACAAACGGGGCATATATACGTTAGGGCAAACGTCCGGATCACACTTCAAATATTATTTCAGTCCATATTGTTGTTCATAAAACTTTGTTAAATTCAAAATAGTTGTGGGTTTTTATTATTTTTAAACTTGTTATAATATCGTCTATTATATTTCTTTCCACTTTATTTGTTGTTAGGTTGTTTTCTATCATTTTGATTGCTTTGTCTATATTGGTATACATATTTTTTTAAGATCACAGCAGACTTAATTAAGAATTAAAGTACGTAGAAATAGCCTCGGCCTTTTTTCTTTTTTCATCGTAACCACATTGCAACAGCGGAACTAAAGAAACAACAGCAACTTTTGAATCAATCTTTTTTAAAATTAAAACAAGAATGCGGAATTAGATGGAATTCAATCCACATAATGTTAGAACGTTTCTGGTTGCTTAGAGATGTTATTACCTTGTCTATACAAAAAATCCCTTCAGAAGTAGAGATGTTGAGCAACAGACAACTTAAAATTGTGGAAGATTCACTTCTAATCTCAAAACCCTTCTTGCAAGTGACAAATGCAATTTCAGCTGAATTGCACACAACTGCAAGTAAAGTCATTCCTCTGCTTGGATTAATGGCAAACAGCAATATCTTAAATAAAACCACAAACTCCTGTTGGAAAACACTTACAAAATAAATGTGCAGAAAGATTAAATTTAAAGTAAAGCCGGGGGAAGGTGAATAATGTTAAGCTGTTACCGCGAATTTGTTTTTAAATCGGTTTTCGCTTATTTCCACGAGACGACGGTATTTGTTCTTTAGTTATTTCCGATTCCATCGATTTCAGCCGCGATCATCGGGAAGGAAAAAAAAACTTGGTAGCAATAGCATCTAGCTTGGTGAGTAAAATCCCTACCATCTAAGACACAATAAAAGTCATTCTGATCTACAAATTTGAATAACGATTGTAAAAATGTAGTTTTTTGGTTGGTGGAGGTGTTAAGTAAAGGCTATTGAATAAAGGCATAGCCTCACTGATCCATGGCCTCCTCTAACTACATATAGGCCATTAGCAACATTATAGACATTTATCCACCTTCCCCCTGTGTCCAGGCGTAAGGTGGACTGATGAAGGTATTGACAACTTCATGTTCTATCAAACTTAATATTGAGCTTTCATTTTGAAAATTTTTAAAAATGTTGTCAATCACATTTTTTAAAATACAATTTAATTTTTTTCACTTAAATTTTTTTTTAATTGTCAATTTGGCTTGAACTTATCCACCTTCCCCCGCTTACCTTAGCTTTTAAAGGCGTTGAATCGAACTATTTGTTTTGTGTGAGCACGTTCTTAGACCCAAGATTTAAAAAACACGATTTTTCAAATACAAGTTGCTATGCTGCTACAGTGTCGTATATTAATGCAGAACTAAAGGAAGCAGTGGAGTCTTCATTGAATCTAGTGGATAATGTATGTAAGAATGCTGAGGATGACAGCATTTGGAATTTCAGAAAAATTAAACCTGTAACATGTTTAACAAATTCAAATAACCTTTGTACAGACTTTAAGTGTTACCTAAACAGTCCAACAATACATTACAAGAGCGATCCTATAAAATGTTGGCAAAGTTTAGACCATTTCAATTTTAATATGTCTAAATTAGCTTTGAAGTTTTTGACTACCCCTGCAACCTCAGTTCCTTGTGGACGCCTTTTTCAAAGGCGGGAAATATCTACTATTACTAAAATCCAAGGTCTGTCTGTTTTGTCCCTTTGTAGACTCGGCCCCTGCAAGAGATACCTCGGAACCATCTTTTTTTATGGATACTTTTGGCCTTGTTATAACTACAGTCAGTGACAAAAGTATAGGAACTTTCTGAAAATCTTTTCTTTTATGTCAAAAAACGATCCTACCCTTATAAAATAGTTGCATCTGGAGCATACCATTCTAATAGAGAGGATTTTCAATATTTGATGATTCGTGCTCAGAGAACAACTTGCCAAGAGGCTCAGCTCTATCTGCATTTGAAAAGGGGCAGATTCCTGCCTTTTACAAAGATGGGAAACGAATTTCAGATATGGCCTTACTTGTACATTGAATTAAGCATGTCGTTATGTCGTACTTAAAAAATCCCGGAACATATGGAGAAGAATAGACCTCCATCCAATATGGCGGATTTCAAGAAGACAGCCCAGATTTTCAAGTACCCTAAATATAGTGGCTAACCCCTTCTAACCACTGTACCCTAAAATGTAGGTGCCCAAATCTACTTACATTGATGTAATCAGACAGCACTGGATCCCTCCGGCCCTCCAGTGTTTTGCGCGGAGCTCCCCCAGTGACGTGCATTTTATTTATTTTACTTAATTATTATGTATATAGAGAGTATGTAGATATATTTTTGAATTAGCATATTAGAAGTGTGAGATTTAACAGAGCTTGAAGTTGACAATTTCTGTTAAAATTTTCGAGGTCCCGACTCAGACGTTTATTTTTCCTGTCAATTTTGAAAAGTAAAGGCTGTACTGGAATTTTTGGATGACCCTGCATATTTTCTTCTTTCAATCAGTTTTCTAGAATGCAATTTTCTTTATAAACTACTAGTGAATAAACTAATTTAGTTTAAAAAGGTGTGTTGCTTTAGTTGGTTTTACTTTCGCTGCAATTTTGCAGCGGGGGTTCCTTTAAGCAAAAACTAAAGAAAAAAATACTTCCTAAGAGGAATATAGAAAAAAACAATAATAGTTACAAATTAATTATACAAAATAGTTTTTAAAGCAGCTTTAAGTTCAATTTTCCTTATTTCGAGATATTCAAGAATTTGCATTTCGAATTAAAATCTAGTGAGTTTGTCCACGTTTCTATAAATTATAGAATGAATTTTATGAAACCTAATTAAACAAACATGGTTGTTTTTTTTTTAACATGTTTAATTAAACAACATTTATGTTTTAAACATCATTTCCATAATCATTATTAAACCAGATTTAAAATCTTGTTAAATCATTAAATTCTAGTTTCACATCAATTTGTGTAACTTCTTTGCAATGTCGCCTTCTATTCGGTATCAAGCCTTAAAAAAATAAAAAAATAAAAATTTAAAAATGTCATTTCATTCCTAACAGAGAGTGCCAACAGTTCAAGGTCTAAAGAAACTGGACAGCATTTTACTGGATAAATACTGATGACATGGTATCTGTAATCTCAGATAATTTATAAGACTCTATCTACCCTTTAAAGGTAGAATGTAATCGACTCAACTGTTGGACATTTTTCTTTATTCTCTGAGGGAATGGTGGGAAGAGCAACATAAACTTCATTTGTTGACTATAAGGAATAAGGAAATCAAATAAGGAACTTCATTTCTTGACTAGATTGATAGTAAAGAATATTTTTAGAAATAAAAATAAAATAGTGAAATGCAATTTTTTTGCTATTGAAATATCAATCTAGTTGTTTCTTTTGCGGCTATTGTTGTGTTCAAGTGAAACGGATCGAGAAGGATGTTGCGCCGGAGCCTCGTCCGAGATCTCCGTATCTTTCCAGCGTGTATGCAGTTGAGGCGGCTCCAGGAGACCAATGTGAAACCGTACGACACCATTCCAGGCCCTCGATCGTTGCCCTTCATCGGCCACGCTCATCTCTTCAGCCCGTTAGGTAAGTAAACATTTATTATTCTTTCGTAAAGAAAACTCGATAGAACATTTAGTAATTCATATGCTTAAATTTAGGAGAATTTTCGCGGGCATGAAAATTAACATTTCCATATTCTATTAACACTCGCGAAGATTAGAGCCCCGGACGAATCTCACTTTTTACATTATTGGAAAACTTCAAAATAGACGATGATGAGAATCACTAGCGATATTTTCACTTTTCGAAGCATTTTTGAATAATGAAATAATTGACCAAAATTAACAATTTTATTCATCTAGGACGTATTCTTAATAAAGATTGAGATTTTGAAAAAAAAACCCCATCAATTTTCTTGAATAAAATTGTCCTGTAAAAAGCCCAGAAACCTTGTGAATAGACGAGTGGAAGGGAGAAGGAAGCATCGACATTTTCACCGGGGAGAGAGAGATTCTACTGAAATATCATTTTATCTTTTTTTATTTTAATAATATCCATAGGTATGGAGTGAAAAAAAATCCCCCTAGGCCTAATCCCCTTATTATTTTACAGGATTATTCAAATAGATGGATCAGATTGAAACATTTATTTCAAACAGAAACACATTCCGCTTATTTTTCATATCATCACCAAAAAATTCTTAAGTTGTGCCAAAACGTTTCCCGCGGAGTGGTTGTGTCAATTTGGGGAACAAATCAAAATCTGGCGGGAATATTCGTAAAAAATTCAGGACAGTTCATATATTTATTAATAATTCATATTAGCATTTGTAAAGCAACATATTTCCGAGAGTGAATGCCCTCTTTGATGACCATCGAGGACCTCAGCAACGGGAAGAGATCTACGTATCTCTATTTTGTTATGGGATATGCAGTGGCTAAAATGATTTGGGTAACATCTCCTTTCCCTTCGTTGCAACGTGTCGTAACGCTTGATGACAAAAAATTAGCACCACTATAATTTTCACTTAAATCGTTTTAATAAAACAAAATTAATATTTTTTTTTTTGGAATGCAGATACTTTGTAATCTTATTAATAACTTCAGTATTAAGAAAATCAAATTCCGTTTGCAACATCTTTAAAAAACATTTCCGTTATGCAATACTTTTTAAATGTGACAAAAAGTTAGCACCAGTTTGTAAAAAGTTAATTTGAATATGTATGTGCTCATTTAAACCAGTGAGGAAGTGAGAACTCATTTAGAAACATTCATAGACTAGTGAAAATTGTAATATTTCACGTGAATGACAATTCGAGTAACATGGGAGGAGGTTCTGTATTATGAGAATACGAAAAAGGTCAGATTGATGCCCTCAAACAAGAAAACATCTCGATTCGTGAGATTGGGCGTCGGTTGAAGAGAGGTCCAAACGTTATTTTCAATAACGTGAGAAATCCTGAATTAATAAGCAACTTTAAAGGGTTCTAGACAACTCTTGCATTCTCAGAGCTGCATCCAATTCTGATCAAACAGCACGACAAATTCGAGATGATCTTCAGGTCGACACGAATCTGAAAAACGTTCGACGTATAATCCAAGAATGTCCTTATCTTTTGCGGGAGCTCATCGAGAGGAAGCCTCGGCTAACCAAGCACCATCAAGAAGACAGACTTCTATTTGGATCTCTAATGATCTGGGGAGCGATTGGTTTCCAGAAAAATTGTGATGTTAAGTCTCTCACTGGACGAATCAATTCAGCAGCCTACTTGTCAATACTACAAAGCATATTACCTGATTTTGTACCGATCGTGGTAGGCGATCAATGGATACTTCAACAAGATAATGAGCCAATCCACAAAGCCCAAGTCGTAACACGGTGGTTTGAAGAGCAGAACATTACTGTAATGAAATGGTCAATTATGTCTCCGGATTTAAATCCTATGGAGAACGTTTGGGGCATGTTGTACATATAAGGATCATCTGTGATGGTTTGGGGGTTATTTTCACGGGAAGTGTATAAAAACAATCGACAGTACACAATTGTTCATGACTTGAGATGCGCCATCATTAATAGTTGGGAAAACTTAGACCAATCCATAATCAAGAATTAATCACAAAGAGGATTAATCGTAGCAAGGCAAACCCACTAAATATTAAGACTCTTTAGAAGACGTTGTGTCACTGGTGCTAATTTTTTGTCGTGTAGAAAAGCGTCATATAAGTGGGGTTTTTTTTTAAGTTCTAAAATATTTAATTCCTGTAAAGCTGAAATTATTACTATAGGTACAAAGTGTCTTATTCCTAAAATGGCTTTGAATTTTTTTTCCCGTTAAAACTATTTCAGTAAAAATGATAGTAGCGCTAATTTTTTGTCTATGACTGTAAGCAACAGTGATACGACACATGTAAATGATTACAAAAGACTTCCCTTACGACACATGTTATTGCATTATATTACCGACTTCCCTTATTGCACCGCTGAGGCAAAAATCTTCCTAAAAGTAGTTTTTAATTGTTTTCTATATGGTGTGCATTACGAAAATTCTGTTATATTCCCATATGATTAGGTGGCTTTATTTGGGAACTTTCTTTCCAGGTTACAATGTCATTAGAAATTGGTGAAAAAAGATATTTTCAATTTTTTAAAATTGGAATTTGTCGCCAAAACAATAGAAACAAGTTTTTATTTGAAAAATATGAACATCCAATTTATTAATATATCTACGGTCGTATTGCGATGGGGCGTAACTGAATTTTATTGATTTTGAGATATTGATGAAATAAGATATTTTGCGGTGTATACATGATAAAAATAATTCACCCTTTAGAATGAAGTAATTTTAATAAAATTCTCTAATATAACATGTCTGTGTTAATAATTCTCAATTTAACGAATCATTTACACCGCAAAATATCTTATTTCGTCAATATCTCAAAATCAATAAAATTCAGTTACCCTTCCCCTCCCCATCGTAATACGACCGTCGATAATTTTGAAAACGCGTCAAACAAGTTAAAACAACAAAAAGATGATTTGGGCTAATTCATTATCACAGATTGTTATACTACAGCCTACAAGGATTAGGTATTATTTTATACTATTCATCCATGGTATTACTAATCTGTGTCATTGTACTTCTCCACAAAGTGGTGATGAACTGCTTCAAAAATTTTTAGAATTAGAAATATTGTGCAAATACAGAGTGTCCATAATTAAAGTTCACATTTCAAAAAGCTTTATAGGAGTCAATATTCATTAGAATAACCTGAAAATTTACATGGTGTCTATTGAGATTATGGAATTTTTGGCGAAAGAGAAAATTAGTCTTTATAGTATAAAAAAAAAATAAAAATTATATAAAAAATAATATAAATAGAGCGCCAATTACGCCACCTACTGGCGAGTATAAAATGTTTCTGGTTCAACGGCTCTGTAGATAAAGCTATTGCTTCGAAACGCGTAAGCTATATCAATAACCCAGTCATATTTCTTTAACATCGTCTCTATTAATCTTACTTTAGCTAGCATTACAAGACCCTGACACCATGTTTATATTCAATAAAATGTTTCACTGTAAACGACAAATGTTTTGATCGACATTATTAAAATTTGACTTCAGCATCATTTCCCATTTAGGCGCTGTAAAAAAAATATTTATTTATTTATTTATTTATTTATTTATTTATTTATTTACAGCGCGCAGATGGGAAACGATGCAATAGTCAAATTTTAATTATTTCGATCAAGACATTTGTCGTTTACAGTGAAGCATTTTACTTAAATTATTTGCAGTCAATGGAAGCTCTGAATTTTCTCAAAGCAGTTAAGGCACAACTGTTCTGATAAAATAACTTCACAAAAAAAGTACACGATCTTTTGGTAATGCTGACAATTAAACATTAAATTTGTCCTCAATTCAAATAACATATTTAATAGATGTGTTTTAAATGATGCTTCTTGTCAGATGCAAGTTTTACACATTTGATCTTTGTAAAGCAAACCGAAGAACTTTAGATAGAAATAATGTTGAAGAAGAAAATCTAACCTCTTGTCCACA
>JAHWFO010087465.1:493960-529947 GCA_023313115.1 Rhysida immarginata | reverse complement strand
AGTGACCTGGGCGAAAGCCAAATTGCTCATCCCGAACGAGATTGTTTGCTACACAGAATTCGTCAAACCTCTTCAGAATGGTGCGTTCGAAAACTTTTGACAGCACAGGTAGCAAGCTTATGGGTCTGTAGCTGACAGCAAGAGCAGGGTTTAGGCCAGGCTTTTGTATGGTAACTATGACGGATTCTTTCCATTGGTCGGGGAAGTAACCATGTCTCCAGCAGTCGTTCATGGCTTTGGTAATGAACGAGACAATATTAGAAGGCAAGTTCTTGAGCGCACTGTTTGTAATGGAATCAATACCTGCTGCTTTCTTGGTTTTAAGTCGCTTGATGACGTCGGAGATTTCTTGGGCACTAATGACTTCCGTAGGGGTGGGGACACGATGAAGGTACTGGTAAGCGATACACCCATCGTTAACTATCTGAGTGTTTTGGAGGCTGTCCAAGTTTGTCTCACCAGGCGTGGTAAATTGACTTTTCAGGGAATCAGCGATCAATTGTGCCTTATCCCCGTCACTGGTGACAACGTTGCCATTGCCTGCAAGCAGTGGCGGCAATTGAATTGGTCTGTTACCTTTTAAGGCTCTCACAGTTCCCCAGAGAGAGTTGTCCTGGACAGTCAAGGATTTCAGTTTATCGGTCCACCTTTGATTTCGTAGTGCTTTAACCTCCTCCTGCACCTTGCGAGAAAGCCGGTTGTACTTAGTCTTGAAGAAGGGAAGTCGCTTACGCTGCCATAATCTTCTGTAAGAGTTTCTTTCGAGAATAAGACGCCTGATATAAGGAGGCAGGTCGAGGTGTTCAGGACGCTTTCGATCAGTAGTGGAAGTGCTGGAAGCTGTAGCATCATTGATAACACGAGTAATAGAACTGATATTTGCATTAATGTCCTCGTTGTCAATAACCTCCTCATATGGAATGCTGTTTTCTCTAAGGATATCCCTGAAGAGTTTCCAGTCTTGTTTGGAGCGAAGCCCAATCTTAACATCGATGTTCAAGCCCTCAAAGATAAGCATCACTGGACGATGGTCAGAGGATAAGTCGTCGACTGTGAAAATATTATAGGGCTTAAAGAATCCTTTAAGAACTGCAACGTCCAGCACGTCGCTGACAGGAGAATGGTCGCAGTAATACGTGTCATCAAGGGGTCCAGCAACAAATGTGTCAATCTCGTTTAGAGTATATCCATAGAGGATATTGCCATTTTGGTTGGAGCATTTGGAATTCCATGCAGGGTGCTTAGCGTTAAAGTCTCCCGCCATAACCACTGGAACGGGCCCAGACAGCAGCTCGTCAAGCTCGCACGGTCCAAGCTTATGCCTAGGAGAATTATACAGAGAGGTGAATTTAATTTCACCTGCGTCGGCGTCATTTATTATCACGGAAACAGCTTCCATTCCTACATAATTTGGAGTGACAGTCTCACGATGATCAATGCCATCTTTGACAATGATAGCTGCTCCACCAAATGCTTGACTGGCGTTGTTACCCAGAGGTCGATCCTTTCGATAAACATGATAACCCGGCAAGTTAAAAGCTTGAGTTGATTTCAGGTGCGTCTCACACACGAAAGCTATGTCAATATTCCAATTAATGATGAAATTGTAATATTCGATGCGCTTCCGATAGATTCCCCTGGCGTTCCATATATTGCAACGAAGCTTTCCGTGGGTAATTGTTCTGTAGTGGTGTCTGTCCATGGTCAATTCTTGATTTCGTGGGACGCAACCTGTGGCAGTACGTTGCCACTTTCCTTACAGAGATTAAGAAGGTTACCCAGACTCCTATAAATGCTACGCAATTGGATTGGATCGACCGCATCTGAATGAGAAGAGCTGGATGCGACTGAAGCATAGGTTCTGCCATCAACTACTTTAGTGCTTTTGATCCTTTTGACTTGGGGATATTTCGGACACTTGGTGTAACTTGAAGTATGCTGACCATCACAACGAATACATTTAGGGGGGTCTTTACCCTTTACATTAGCACAGTCCCTCGACTGATGGTCACCTGCGCACTTGTTGCATCTAGGCGATTCGGTGCAACCTTGGGAGACGTGCCCAAAACGTAAACAGTTGTAACACTGTAAGGGCCTTTTGTTGCCTCTAAAAAATTCTACAGTAACAGCAAGAGGACCGACACGCTTTAAACTCAAAAAGGACTTATTATGCTCAGTGTTTTGGAGTAAAACCAACACCAGTGGCATTTCGACGGAACCATTTGCCTTTTTCAACCTGATTGCCTTTTCTGGGTAATAATTTGCCTTCCTGAGGTCATCACAAAAGTCTTCTAGGTCATACGTTGTGTCAACATTTCGGAAAACATATTTCAGCAGCTTTTCTGATTTGAGCTGATGATGCTGGATTTTTAGCACATCGTTATTCTTTAATCCAGATACTAGAATTTTGTGCGTGTCCTCATCAAGACACTTAATTTTAATGGTGTCCTTACGACCAGTGTGGCAGATGATTTTGTCTAAAGACACATGTTTTGTGATTTCCTCTAGGATTTCCTTGAGTGGTTTTCCGTGATGACGAATAATAATCGGAGGAATGTAAATAACTCCCTTTCCGTGGGTGACATTGCTTTCGGAATAACCACGCTTAGCTTTGTTACCTCGTAGGGCTACAGAGACACCATTTTCTATATCGACAGTGGACTGAATGTTGTCTATTCTAACACCACCTTTGTTTCTTTTATTCTGCGCAATACGCCAGTTACCTCCATCACTTTCGGCAGAATCATTTTCGTGCCTTCTTTTGACGCTAGTTCGTAGTGAGGAGTTTCCTTCGTTGACTTCTTCCAGGCAGGTAGAAACATTTTCATTATTACGCATTGGATCACGATTTACCTCTATCATGGGCGAATCCGAAGTAACGGGAGAGCCCATAAGTTCCTTGATAATATTGCCAAGGTTAGCGAAGCCATTGGCAGTCTCTAAACTAGCACTCTGAATATCACTTTTTAAGCTATCAATTTTACTACCAAGTTCCTTAGACAGCGCTTCCACCCTTGATTCTAACTCAAGATATTTCCTGTTCAGCTCAGTACGTAATGCCTCAAGTTGTCCGTTGATAATAATGTCAAATGCCAGAAATCTCGGATCCTTACACGCATCTTTGTAGGCCAGGTCACAAGGTAACACTTTACCATCAGCATACTTAACAGTGCCTGATGTCATCATGAAGCAGGTGTGGTGCTGGGTTTTGCCGTCCTTAGAAGGACGCACCTACTCAAAACGACTCAGTTTAAATGACTTAGAAAAGTACTACCTTTTTAGTCTTCTCGGAAAATCTACCGATGTACTGAAAGTCGTCCAGACTGCAATAGGTATGTCGTCGTCCGTCGAGTGGTAGAATCGTCGTGCAGTAGCAGCAGCAGGTGAGATGAACCTCTGTTTTCAGTGTTCTCCTCCTAATCCTCCTGAAATAAATACAAACGTGAAATACAAAATCATCAGTATATATAGGTAAAAACAGTGATAGGACCACCAATCAGGGAAAAGACCACTGATTGGTGGTTTACAATTCTGCAATTGGAGGATAAAGACATAAAAAAAAACAAAAACGTAAAGACAAAGTTTATGATCAAAGGGCGGACCTAAGTTTATGATTACAATAAAATACATAGCTACTCGTCAACATAAATAGAATAGCGGATAAAGAAATTTAACCACAAACTAACTATTCCACAAAACAAATAAATATCAACCAAAAAAAAATTAAATGGACAAAATTTGCATTCAAAAACAAACACATTTACAAAATTACAAATATACTAATAAAACAAGGCCTTAAAATTTCATATGACACAAATAATTAATTCTATTAAATCATGGCTTAATTTCACCACTATTAATAAAATCGATTCATATGAGAATATAATATAATTTATCTCTCCATAATCTGGAAGGGGTCGAGACACAAACCACACCAGACATTAACTCCCCGGACTAAACCTCCCATGATGCCGGATGACATTCAGCTCATACTATAACTTCATTTATCCATCTTCAGAAAAAAAATTAAATAACTCTATAAAATTATTGCACAAAATTGATCATATGCAAGCAATTATATTTTCATTACTTAAAAATTAAATAACACTTCATAAAGCTTCAATCCTGCAATTCAAATAAGTTTGATTACATGTCCTATGCCATCTAAAAATTCTTCCAACGTCGTCTTCTTTTGCACATAGTCTAGGCACAGGGTCTTCAGTCGCTTCTGATGCTCCTTCGTGGCACGTTTAATCCACTTCTGTGGAGGTTTTCCCCGAGATTCCTTGAGAGAGAGATTTCAACCAACTCTGATCTTTTGGGATACTTTGAATGGCCTTCCAAACGGTTGGATAAGCGTGCCCCATCAAATGGTTGCAAGACAAATTCCAATCTCGCACAAATTTTTGGTGCGACCCCCTTCGTCAAGAGTGGTTTGGCAATAATGGTGGAAAGGATCTATTAACCAACGGGGGAATTGTGTCGTTTGGACGAGCTGGAGGCGATAAGTGTCTCGCACGTACCCTGTACTCTTCGCCATGTGCTCTGGGTGAGATGAGAGAAACAACCACGACATGAAACCTGAGCGTAATACAAAAAATAAATAATTAATTAATCAATTAAAAAAAGGAAAGAAAAATAAAAAGTAATATAAGAGGAATAGAAAATTAATTTTTTTTCTGAAAAAGATGGAGAAATGAAGTTATAGTATGAGGCGAATGTCATAGGAGTTAATGTTCGGAGTGGTTTATGTCCTACACTCAATCTGGAAACTTGTTCTTTCTGGGGAAAAAATGGTTTTGATCAGGGGTATTTGTATGGATAAAACCCCCTCCAAATAAGATAAAAGAAAATCAAACTTTAGTAAATTCAGATAAAAAGAAAATCAAACTAAATAAACTTAGGTTATTTTTCAAAAAATTCAATAAAAATGATGTATAAATTATAAAAAACAGATAAGAATTAAGGCTTTATTTGCGGGATATGTCTTCTTTTGTGCTTTTACTCTGGGTTTTTTTTCTTCCTCCTTTGCTTTTTAAGAGTGGGGGTTTTATACCTGGGGGTTTTGTACCTGGAGTTTTTTGCTGGATCCCATTGCGGGAATTATTTTTTGGTCCCGTGCCAATTCCAGATTTGAGAGTTTTACTGTACTAACTTTTCCACCTAAGCACAACATATTTTAAATCAACGACACGATTATGGTTCCATTGAAAAGACAATGAAATTTTTATGCTCCACAAAACAAACAATCAATTCATCCTCCTACCTGAAACAATAGAAATATATAAAAAAAACAAACAAACAAACAAAGTAAACAAAAATAATGAATTCCTAAATAAAACATGACATACTTGCCTTATTAAATGAAATACAAATGTACTCGTACAATCAAATTTCTCCATAAGTAATAATCTACAACAAATATAAAAATTTCATATACAGGGTGAGGCAAAAGCCTCGTAATAGAGTGTATAACTCGAAAATTATAGTATTTGGTTTAAGTTAATGAAATTAAAAATATTATTACTAAGCAGGATATAAGCTACTTGGTAGTGACAATTTCCTACCAAGAAAATACAAGAAAGTGTTCATGAATTTTGGAAATTATCTCCTAAGCTATGACGTATAGAGGCATTGTGTAAATTGCTAAGTTGTAGCGCACCCTATAATTACCTTAAATCGAATGTTAAAATCATTGCTTTATTGGGGGAAAATTAAAGAAAAAAAATTGCTTGAAGTTGGTAAGGTACTATACGTCATTTGCAGATAACCTCATTGTTGGTGCGGACCAAACCATTAAATTGACAGGGAGAAAGGCATGGATGACGGCCAGGCTGTGGTCGAATTACTAGGTTGAATCAATATTGTGTCAATACTACATTATGCTGGAAAAATTCACAACAAATTGATACCAATCTGATAGCAAAACACTGGAACTCACAACCTGACAGCAGAACACCAACGATGGGCTTCTCTGCAATTGATACTATATCTGTCATAGTCCTAAACTGGTTTAGGAGATAATTTTACAAAGTTCATGAGCACTTTCTTGCATAAACTTGAAAATGTCACTACCAAGTAGCCCCTATCCTGCTTACAAGGGTCGTACACGTAGTTGTAAGACTCTCTTTTTTTGCGCGCAAGCATACATTGGAAGGTATGGCGTTGGTTTCAGGTGTAGTGGATTTGTGCGTATTGTTGAGTAGTAGAAGAAAGAATTTGAGAGCGCATTAATACACATACATAACTCTTTAACAATGGAATCTTTGTATGACTATACAGTGTGTCCCAAATTGATGTATACACTCTTTGAAACGTTATAGCTCAGCAACGAAATGAGATAGAAATATAAGGTTTATTGTGTATGATCCAGACTGCGCTGGAAGAGCATAGCAACACGTTCATTGTTGTTCATTTGTTGATAAACCGAAATGGCGGTGAGACTTTCATTCGATGAACGTAAGTGGATACTGAAGTGTAATTGGAAAGTGGAGAATGTTGTTGAGGTTCAGCAACGTTGGAGGGTTGAATTGGTACACCACTGCCAACAAGGGTAATAATAACAAAACTCCGAGACAAGTTTGAAGCCGAAGGAACGGTGAAAGATGTGTTGAAAGGTCGGTGCGGAAGATAGAGATGTGACACTGATAACGAGAGCGTTGATGCCGTAATGGAGGTTTTTGTACGATCCCCAAAGAAGTTAGTGAGGCAAATGCTCTCGTGAAATTGGCATCGCCAAATCCAATGTTCATCGAATTTTGCGAGGTCAAAATGGAAGCCTTACATTCCTTGACTTGTCTACGCACCCAAATGAGGACGACCCAGATCGGCGACTGCAATTTTGTGAGTGGTTCCTTCACAAGTGTGACGGAAGGGAGGATTTTCAAGACGTAATTGTTTGGTCAGATGAAGCAACATTCAAACTTAATGGCACAATTAATCGTCGTGTGTACTGAGCTAACGAAAAACCAAACATCATTGAAGAAAAGGCCGTCAATCTTCCAGGGTAACGGTATGGTGTGGTCTGTCCTCCAGAGGATTAATTGGGCCGTACTTTTTTGAACGTATTGTCACGGGTCAGACTTACCTGCAAATGTTGGAACTCATGATTCCACGTCTTAATGACCTCTTCGAGAATGGAAATGAGGTTTACTTCCAACAAGACGGAGCTCCATCTCACTTTCATGTCGACGTGAGAACTTTCCTCGATCACACATTCAATCACAGATGGATAGGACGAAGTGCTACGGAGTTCCCGCCTCAATTTCCCGATTTAACCCCTTTGGGGAACTTTAAAGAACACGATGTACGCCACAAACCCACAAACACTGACGGAATTAAGAGATCAGATTGAACAATCCATCAATGATATTCCATTAACAACAGTCCAGTCGGTATGTCGCTCTGTTCGACGATGGTGTTGGGAGTGTACTGTAGCAGAAGGTGAACATTTTGAACATGTACAAAGAAGTTTAAGGAATAAAATACAACAAACCTTTTATTTCTATCATATTTCGTTGATGAGTTATAACGTTTTAACTGGCTTTATCTCAGATTATTGAAAATTGGACTGGTCACTTTTCCATTATACTGATGATATTTTTAACTTCATTAACCTACATCAAATAGTTTTTTTTTATATGCTCTATTACCAGAATTTTGCCTCACCCTGTATACGTTGTTACCTATCATTTTACCTTCATTGTTATTTTTCAAATGATCTCCAATTCCATTATATAAAAATCGTAAGTGCTTAAAAACTATTTAGAGGCTATACAAGATTTATATCATATCTTTATTTGATCCAGTATTACACATTTCTACATAATAGGTAGTATTGAAAAGGAAATTGGAATAACACCTCTAATACATTATATACTTCATAAAGAATTTCTAGCGGTTTCCCATGTGGTCTAGTGGCTAGGATACCTGGCTCTCACCCAGGAGGCCCGGGTTCGATTCCCGGCATGGGAAGAATATTCTTTTTTATCCTATTTTCTTTACATTTCTTTGTAAACTGGGCATTCGGCGTTTATTAACCACAAAACATTTTAATAATTGTATAATGATAATTAATTGCGCAATATAATAATATAGTCATATAATAAAAATGCAATTAAAACCCATATACTATACCATATTTTTATATAAAGAAATTAAACTGGAGCTAACTCTAGACATTTTTTTTAATATGATGTAGCGATCGGCGTGGTGTGTTTTTCAACGAGGCTCGGCTGCCTGGACGATGGCTCATCGGAGGCGGACGCCATGGTGAACGCCGTAGACCGCAGCCTTCACGTTCTCGGCAAGACTTTGCTTAGTTTCCCTTGGTGGCGGATAGTCAAAACTCCACTTTATCGACAACTAGAGAAAAGTCAAGATTATATACAAAAGTAAATTGTTAGAATTGTTTTTTATTCATTTACATTAACGAGCCAAAAGAAAAAAAAAATCGATTAGGCCTACAGCTTCTCAAATTTCACTTGGGAATGCCTTTCTCAAAAGTAAAAATAAAAATTTAAACGAGAAATGTTGCAACTTTAAAAATAATTACTCATTGTTCAACTAAATTTGGAAAAGAGGCTTCCAAATGCAGAATTGTAAGCTGAGTCAATTCTAATCTCCTTTTTTTTTTTTCGCTTGCTTTTTTTTTTGTCCAGTCAACAGGAGAGACAAAAGGGTTATTTTCAAACATTTCTTCACTTGTTTATCGTCTGTTTTCGTCCATCCCAGCTGAAAAAAATTTATTTTACTGAAATCGTCTTAAAAACTCATGATTCGAGAAGATAGGTTGAAATTCTGCAAAAAGAAAATTCTCGTCTGTACGTATGTGATCAGTTTAGTGCAGCTAACTTCTCCGTTTCGCCAAATAGCAGAATCAAATGAAATTAATAACTCTTAGAAGATCCTTTAAACTATGCCTTAACGTATTTTTTATGACAATTGGTTAAGCCTTTTAATTAAGCTATTAATTTTTGTCTAAAAATAAAGAAGTGGCTGTAACATTCATACCAGTGAAAAAATCAATAAATTCGACATATACGGAGACAAAAGTAATTTTTGTACATATCTTGATGAACCTATAGGGGTTATCGCGGTTATTATTATTGGTAAAAAAAATTGCCATATCCAACATTTTAAATTATTAAGTTATAAACTCTATCGCACTCAAAAAATAAATTAATTAATTTTGCGTTATACAAAATACACTCGTTTTGTGATTTTACAGGGTGCGTAGGGTATTTGAGGACACGATGCACATAGTAGGGAACAAAACATCATGTATGCTAAACAACATATTTTATTCATACAAAATTAGGTACACAGATGTAAAAAAAAAACCAAAAAAAAACCACCTAAATAATTAATTAAATAAATAAACAAATAAATAATCAAGATAAGAAGCTGACGTTTCGGATAGAGACTATCCTTTATCAAAGCAAAAAGGATAATTCTCTAAAAGCAAAAAAATATTAGAGAATTATCCTGAAGTGATGTAGGAAGGGTTGGAGAACACGTTTAACCGCTGTTAGCTGCAATGACGGCTTCAATGCGAGACCGGAAACGTTGACATGTCCGAATTAAAGGTCGTATGTCGACCATTACCTGGCAACTGGCGGCCTTGACGGAACCAATGGTATTGTGGGAATGTCGATTACCTTCCCGTTCAACCCACAGGGCGTTCATAAGAGATTTAAGGATGACGCCACCGTTCCGCCATCTTGCCACTGGCAAAAGGTTAGTAAGGCTGCATTATCTGTATAGAGTTTTTTAAGCATCAAGCTACTTCATAGTTATTTATTCACCTAGAGAACTTGTATTAAATTTAGATATGCATAACATATTAAATACTGTGGCATTCTAGGTGTGACAACTGTTACTCTTAGTCAGTGGTGTGAGCCGGTTGTTGAACTTCGTAATATTTTCCGACCCATATTCATACATCATATGAACTCTTTTGCTTAGAATCACCCATACTACTTCCCCTCCAAGTTTGTACAGACCGTTCAGATACACCCTGTATATTGTTAGGAGAAAAAACCCCAGAGATTTTAGCAAAAAATTCCATCGCATAATGTAACACTGCAACTGAGAGACAACCAAGGGGTCCCGTCATACAGAAAAACCTCGTACACCGTCCCACAAATCTTACAAATCTGTAAAAAATCTTAAAAATTATTGCAGATTTGAAGTCTCAATTCTGATATCCGGTAACAACTTCCAGTTCCGGCCTGAAATATTTCAGTAACAACTTCCGGTTCCAATCGTGGAGCCGGTTGTTAAACATTTGCCAGCGCACTACTGCTCTTAGTTAAATAATTATCCTTCAAAAAAAACCCTATCAAGTGTAAGTTATGTCTAACAATTGGATTGATCAGCTAATCAATTCTAGCAGTATATAAGCTGATATAAAGTACGATTTTAAGTAGTAGATAGAGAATTTTCCACTCAAAGTTCTTTACACAATTGATTAGTTTATTGCAGTTAGCAGCAATAAAAAAGTGCAAAGAAGAATAACATTATACAAAATATAACATTTGTTATGATGCATGTACACGTATAACAGACCTACAATAAGTACATTATATATACAATAAGAAAGTATATACAATATTTGCAACCTCACATGTATGCAAACCTGAAAAAGGGCATAAATAAAAAGTCTCATTGATGCTGGAACAAAATTGTTTAGTCAATTTGTTCCTTATTTTAAGTCCAGTTAACCCATTTTAGTCGTTTATTCCGATAATTTTACAAATTTTTCCACATTTCTGCTCGCTCCTATGTGGCTCCAATGAGTCCAATGCTTCTTTTTGCCAGTGGCAAGATGGCTGCTTTGTAACTTCCGGTTTCTGCTCAGTAAGTGGCGTTTTCCTATGGCCATGAGCGCTCTAGCCTTACTTACCTTCCTTACTCTGAGCGTTCAACCACATGTAAAGAAGTCCCTGTCGAATTCGCTCAGCAGAATTCACTCGAAGTTCCTGTCGAAAGAAGTGGGATGGCATAACGTGTTCTTCGCTGCTTACCACTCCTAAAACCATCACCTGTAGAGGGATCCGAACATAACCATCTGTCATTTCGCCAGTTCACCTTTTGGTCCTGATCGAAATTTTTTTCATCGGAAAAAAAAACAGCGCATATCAGATTCCTCTGGATATTTGACCTTGTTAAAAAAAAAAAAAAAAAAAAGGAGTTGTTGTTCTTGTCTTTTGGCCGACATGAACTGCCCTTTCCTCGGGACGTACGACTTATAACGAAGGTCCTCATGCACCACATTGTGGATTGTGTCCTCGGAAACCTGGAGATCTCGGACGCAAGGCCGTGCCGTGCTATGATGCAGAGAGGCGGCACCGTAAGGGGGCGGCAATTTCGAAGATGTCTTTGATGGACAATCCTGGGTTCGCATCAATAAAGTTTTGCATCTGTTGTACAAATTGTGATATTCTCATACAGTTCGAACGTTGTGCGTGCTTTTAGCGCTTAGTTACAGGCGACCGATCTAGCGACTTTCAAAAATGTTGCAATTTCAAATCACTGTGCTGTGCGCGTTTTTTCATTATTTTGCGTTAGCTGATAGTCCGCTATTGATGCTCTGTAAAGATGAAAGTACATAAATTCAGGCGGTCAATCACTCGTCCTCAAATACCTTAAGCACCTTGTAGATACTGCGAAAAACTTGCACGTGCCTTCTTTGTGTCCCCACATTCGATTGTGAGCACAGATGCGAGTAAGGAGATGCACCTTAAGCATAGACTCTGTTTACTCGACATATTGAGAGACTCGATACCCGTGCTCATATCACATACTGTAGTTATCATCCATAAGCCCTAATTCAGTATTACCGATGTTTATGATCCTGTACACTCGCCCATTGATAAATAAATAAAAATTTATTTTTTGTTGCACCAAAAAACATTATCATGATTCAGACTGCAGTTTCAAAATTCCTTTTTGTATAGTGTCGTCATAAAGTCGCGTTATCCGAAAGATTTTGAACTTAATGTATTAAACATACGTACTCGTCATGAATTTGTTCTGTGTGATATTCTTTGCTTATGCTTAGGTAGAAAGTAGCTCCGTAGAAAAAAGTCGGTGGATGAATTTAAACGGGCTGTTCGAATGCAACAACAACGACCCGGCAATTTGCAGCAGTTTTTATTGCCATATTAAGGTTACTTTTCGTCTCTCTCGTTGATATTTTTGACATAATTAGCATATTCAAAAATTGAGTCTTACTTCAGTCATTATGTTTTAAGAGTTTTGAATAGTCGTAACGCTCAATGCATTATCAAGTTATATAGAGTGTCCCGAGATGAAAGGTCAGCATTTCGTGTGGGTATAGAATGAGTTATTGTAAGTCAAAAAATTTATGTAAACATGCAATACGTATTATATCAATGGTTTCTGAGATACCGGTGTTGGTTAAGGATTGAATAATTTAAAGTAAATAATTAGGTCCCCTTAATTTAGAAACTCGTATGACAGGGCAGAGTTACCTCGAATACGCTTCCGGAACAACTGGAAGATATTCCCCTAGCTGCACGAATAACAATGTATTTTCAGCACCTCCTCAAAACATGATACGTGTGCGAGAACACTTAAATGCAGCTTTTCCTTATCGCTGGATTGGTCGCGGTGAAGAGTTAGTTTGGCCACCAAGATCACCCGACTTAACTCTCTTGGATTTCTGCTTGTGGGGTTGGTTAGAGTGTGAGGTTATAAAACTACAGTCAGCACACGAGACGAGCTTATTGCACGTACTTAACAGTTGCTGTGGACCAAATGAGAGAACGTGAAGATGCCTTCTGGCGCACAACTCGAATATTCATATTCGAATATTTGTTATGATAAAGTTTTTAGAATTTTAATGTAGTAAAATAAGTCATGGAATGTAGTCATATAGCTCATCTCAGAAACCATGAATAAAATACTACATGTTTATACAGAGTGTCTAAAAATTCTGGTAACATGGCAAATATCTCGAAAGCTGCCAGGTAGGCGAGATCTGATGAGCGTGGTTTATAGGTAATAGCGGCGGGGGGGGGGGGGATTCATTGCCGCACCCAAATTTGACTTTGACCCCCAAATTTGGTCATCCATTTGCTAACTCGAAAACTATTAAAGATAGAGAAAAATTTCCGATTGCTACCCTGTAGAGCAACACCACATTAGGCTAAAAACAATTTTTAATCACACCCTTCCCCTTGAAAGATTTTGAGAAAATGGGCGAGAAAGAGTCTTGTCAGGTTGGCTTCACTGCAATTCAAATGTGTTAGAAACCTTAGACAACATGGCCAGCCCAACCTGACCTTGAGTGGCTCTTTCTCGCCCATTTTCTCAAAATCTTTCAAGGGGAAGGGTGCGATTAAAAATTAGTTTTAGACTAATGTGGTGCTTCTCTACAGGGTAGCAATCGGAAATTTTTCTCTATCTTTAATAGTTTTCGAGTTAGCTAATGGATGACCTTAAATTTGGGGATCAAAGTCAAATTTGACTGCGGCAATGAATTCCCCACCTCCCTATTACCTAAAAACCACACTTATCAGATCTCGCTACCTGGCAGCTTTGAGATATCTGCCATGTTACCAGACTTTTTGGACACCCTGGTGTAAGATTTTTGACTCATATAACTCATTCTATACCCACACGAAATATTGACTTTTCCTCCCGTAAGATTCTGTATAGAAATGGCGTGTAATATCATTATTCATATACATTCTTTTACTAGAATCGTAGAAAAACATTTGACACCGGCTCTTCAACACTCCGACCGCGAGAATCCGTTTCTTCGGCACTTGCAAAAGACCTGTGAAGACGAGCGGGACCTGTTTCTTATCGTCAATGAAATGTTCCAAGCGGGAATTGATGCCGTAAGTGTCTTTAGACCCTGTAATTTCCTCTTTAGCTACAGAATAAACACAACCGAATAATAAAACAGCTCAAATACTGTTTGTTACATGTGGCTTTACCGGGCTTTGCAAAAGTTCTGTTACACTCTTACATCCCCCAAAAAATGGACTGCTCATGATTTGGATAATTCCATTTCCACAAAAGGATCAAATAATATATTGGAAATTACGTGTTAACCTCTGAGTGATCCTAATGTCCACGACAAAAGCGATGGAAACGAAACGAGTAGAGATCGCTGCTCTCCTGCGCGCGGGCCACACGAAGTCCGAGATTGCCAAGCTCCTCAAAGTCAGCCGGATGACCATCCACAGAGTTGCGGACAGGCTCAAGAATGGGAGAGCCTTAAAGATCAACCTCGTTCAGGCAGATCTCAAGTCGTCAACCGTTTGGCTGTGAGAAAAGCCTTCGAACAAGACCTGACGCTCAAAATGACTGCGCTCGCAAAGAAAAAGAAAATTTCGGTGTCCACAGTATCCAGAGCGGTCAAAGAAGAAGGTGGAAAGAGCGTGAGGCCTCTGCTGACAGATCGGATACGGGAACAACGTCGGGAGCGCTGTCGCCATCTTCTCAACGACTTGAAGAGTCATGGCGAGCGAATTGTCATTTTCTCTGACGAAAATACCTTCACGGTCGATCCTGTCGTCAACAAGCAAAACGACTGCGTGGTAAGCTTCGGCCAGGACATCTCCAAGGTCCGCTACGTGTCTACAACCAAGCACCCGGCCTCTGTGATGATGCTCGGAATCGTGGCGTCGAATGGCGAGAAAATGCCACCCGTGTGGTTCCCAAGTGGATGCCGGCTAACGGCGGCTGATTATTACAAGGACATCCTGGCCACAAAAGTCCTTCCCTGGGTGAAGAAATGCGGACTACATCTTTCAACAGGACGGTGCCCCTGCCCACACGGCCAACACTGTGCAAAACTGGTTGGGGTCCAACATGACCTTCTGGTCGAAGGGCTTTTGGCCTCCGCAGTCGCCAGACCTCAATCCACTTGACTACAGCGTGTGGGCGCATGTCGAGGGGAAGGCCTGCAAGGTCCGTCGCAGCAACGTCGACGAGCTGAAAACATCTGTCAACCGTGTGTGGACCAGAATGAGGAAGGACTACATTCGCAAAGTTTGCAAGGCTTTTCGGCCTCGTCTGGAGCGGGTTCTTGATGCAGATGGTGGCTACATTGATTAAATGACTAATTACAATGTTATTCTACATGATGGCACAATAAAAACATGTCTAACTGCATCGTGAACATCGTCGTGTCCATTTCTTTGAGGGTCGTCACGAGTGTAACAGAACTTTTGCAAAGCCCGGTAGATGCGCATACTGTCAGACTCCGTGTTGCCAACTCAAAAAAATGTTTCCTATCGAACTAAAATTCCACTAGATTCTATTGTTCTAATGTAATTTTTAGTAGATTTTTTTAGTAGATTTTAATGGATATTTGCATAATTTTGGTGTAAAATCCACTAAGATGGCAACACTGGTCAGACGACGGATGGGAGAATCCTGATCATTTCAGCGCATGTGAGAAACGAGCGAATCTATTCAGAAAATAGGGCTGTCTGTGTATCGCAGATGGGTTTGTTTACATGAGTAATTTCCTTAAATTGTTATTTTAATTTTTTTCATAATAATCATTTTTCGTGAATAATAATTTGCTCTACCTTGACAGAAGATAAAAACACGATGCAGTTGAGACGAAATTTCACTCCTTCAAGGTAGACAGGTCCCGTATCGTCACTGTGCCAATCTGACATCTCCCATCTATGATCTGACCTCGTACCTCGATATTTCGGAAACCTCCTTATATCGAAACATCTTCTCTATATCGAATTTTGACTTGGTATGCCAGCAAAATGCAAGGCAATTACAGACATTAGAGTTAAGTTTTTTCCATGAAAACGAAAAAATTTGACGTCACTTTCGATAAAGATAGACAATTCTCGTCGTTACGAAAAATATTCAAGAATTTTTTTTTTTTATCTCGTTGACAAGTTTCGGTTGTGTACGAGATGATTGAGCATGCACAGTTTATGCATTTTTAGTGGCCCCACTTGTATGTGGCGTAACTCTTTATATACGTGCCATTTTATATCCGTATGCTCACAGTGCCTTTAATAACCTAAAAATCTTGATTTAAAAGTAACCCTCCATATCTCGAAACCTCTTTATCTCGATTTTTTTTTCTGTTCCGCAAAATTCGAGATATCGAGGTTCGACTGTATTTGGTTCTACCCTCCTCTTTATTGATTAGATGTGGCCAGTAATTTTTAAGAGCTCTTTTAATTATCTACGGCAGTAGTTCCCAACCTTTTTCGAATCGCGACCTCCTTATCTCACATTTGAATAAAAAAAAAAAAGGCATTTTAACAGGGTGGTACATAGCCGAATTAAAAAAAAACTCGAAATATCCTATAAAAACAAATGCAAATAAAAATAAGCTCGGCGACCGCCCCCAATGAAATCCCAATGGTCCCAATGAAATTGTTAGCTTCCAGAAATTTTTGAATTCACTTTAGTATAATCTCTCTCATATAGCTCCTAAACAGGATGATCCAGGGTTCGCGACTTCATTTTGTGAGACCACAGTTTTTAAACAAATTAATTCATTTGGGTAAAGGAAGGTACAATTGATAGCATAATAACATATGCTATACTCTATCCAACGAAAGTTGGAGTGGGCGTGTCCAGTTAAACTTCCTATTTCAATTGTTAGACATTGTTCCCAAAGTAGAATCAACAAGGTCTAACTGGACACGCCCATTCCAACTTTCGTTGGACAGAGTATAGAAAGATAAAACTGTATTCGTTAACGATGCTTTATTTAACGTCTTTTCATTATTGCATCATGATGGCGGAAGCCGTAGCCAACGAGAAAGTCACCTAACCATCCGTGTCTGAGCAACAATCCAACCTTCATTTTTCCAACAAACGAAAAAACACTGATTATTAAAATCCAAGATGGTCAGGTGACTTTTGAGTGCCCAGCCTGTCTTTCTCGTTGGCCTGGGGTGGAAGAACGTGTGTCCTATAGAAAAATGCGTAAACTGGGTAAGGATATTTTTACTAATGTACAGCATTCACATATGTGGTTATTAACAAAGAATATTAAAAAAAAATTGGGCCACCACAAAACTACTCTTTGCTCAAATGTGTTTTTCCTTCTTTCTTTCTTTGGGCACTACAGGCTGAGGTAGCTCCTGGCCTGATTCAAATCGTTAGAATTTCAACCTAGCAGATGACTGGCCTACTGTGGCCTAGCTCGGTATCCTGGGCTGTTAGTAAAGAACAAACACAGACATCTATAATAATTGGAAAATTATTATACAAACATCTATGCCTTCAGCGGATACAACCCGTGATCCCGCTGGTCTCGATAGCCGGCCCGACCAAATGAGTTACCTAATTTGTTTAAAAGTTATAATCTTACAAAATTGGAGTCGTGTAGATCAGTAAAGGGATTGAAAATGTAGATATATTTCTTCTTAAAGCTTGAGCAACCTTTGTGTAATTTTATTGAGATTTATCAAGCCTGGTAAAGACTTCAACAATCACTTATTGAAATTAGAAATTAAGACCGGATTAAATTATCATAACCCTAGCAAAAATTATTACGCCATAAACCCTCTTAAAAGTGATGGGGAAAATAGGAAAGAAAATCCCACAGCCTGGATTCGAACCAGAAACCTTTGGTTCGAATCCAGGCTGTGGAATTTTCTTTCCTATTTTCCATCATTAATTTGAACAGCTGAGGTATGGCGTACGATAAAACCTTCACTGAGCATTCTTGAGTTATCCTCTTAAAAGGACAACCAAAAAGCGAACTATAAGACAGATACAGCTAAATCACTCCCTGTCGCCGTATAGCTCATTCCCTTATAAGCAATCCTTGCTTCATCCACAATAATTTTTATTTATTCAAAACTACATTTTATTCAAAGACAAAATGCATAACTCCAGGATATACAGGTGGATTTGCAAGGAGAATAAGTGTGAAAAATAAATTTGTGTACGAAAATAATTGATTACCAATGCGGGGTATTTTAAAAATTGCAATAAAGCAAAACCTGAATGAACGGGAATAAGTAAGGGTTGCACTACTTATTGAACTCCCCTCTCATAATATCAAAGACATTACATATAAATAAACACTTTTTGTTGATATTAATCTATCACTGACTGACATGATTATGGTAAAATGATAAAAAAGTAACTCATATTCCAATCACACTTTGCTGTTTAACATTTTATAAATTATCTTTACTGAACTCCGGTAATGCAAATTTGATTATTTTTTAAGGGCACTTAAATACTTATAATAACATTTTATTGCACGCAATGAATGATAGACAGCCTCAGCCATTGTGTGGATGCTTTACCATCTGGGAAGGAATGAAGATATCCAGATGAAACTGTTCAAGGAAATTACGAGTGGAGCACTGAACGATATTACGAATTTAAAAAATTCGCCTTACCTGTTGGCTTGCCTTAAAGAAACGCTCAGGTAAAAATAAGGGTTCCAGCGATCCTCACTTTTGTTATAACCTGTACACGGTGTTTCAATTTGCAGTTCGTTGGACGATCCGATATTCAGAATCTCTTATTTAATAATTTATTTTATTATTCTGTTTCTACATACAAGCCCTATTCTCCTCCTAAAATCATCCTTTCTTGCTTAATGGGAAGAGGGACATTTGCCTAGTAAATCTTTCATGTTATAATTATCAAAAAGACAGGGGAAGGAAAGGAGGCACATGTCAGTGGAGCCAAACATCAAAATTGAAGCACTTAAAATTCTCTTTGTTCTATTTAAACTAAAATCATCCTTCAACATTACGATTTTCTTCTTTATTTCAGGCTCACTCCGACTGCCGTGGGAAGTGCCCGAATATTTTCGAAGGACACCGTCATGTCCAATTATCATATTCCCGCTAACGTATATTTGCTTTTATTAACGACATATACAGGATCTCCCGCAATCAGATGTCTACAGTTTGAGTATGTTCCTGGGATTGTTTGAGTAAAAAAAAGTCCAAATCAACATGGGCTTGAATGGCAAGGTTTTTCAATGAAACAATCTGTATTACTCGTGAATGTTTGGAATTTTGTTTGAGGGTTAAAGGGCATTTTGAATTGCCGCATTTGAAGTTCGAAATAACCACAACGTTTGTCGAGTTATCTTTGTGCAGATTTTTAAGAGAACTGGTCGCTCTCGTGACAACATCGCCATCATTCTTCCAAGCTTTCACCGTACTCCATGATTTTCTAGATAAGTTTGACCCTTGTGTTTGATTGAACAACATACACAACAGATTTCATGTGTATCCACAAAAGAAGCAATCTAATGTGCGCGCATTCTTTTCAGAATTAACTAAAACAGGGTTGCATAATGGACCTTATGTTGCCAGAAGTATCCGGAGACAAGCCACATAAAGAAACAACGTTTTATTATGACGTGATAATATGTCGTTGGACCTCCTTTCGCTGCAGTAACAGCTTTCACTCTGCTGGGGAGGCTTTCGACTAGTTTCTGATAAGTTTCTGCAGGAATAGCGTTCCACTCCTCAGTAAGTGCTTTGGCGAGGTCAGCAGCAGATGTTGGCAAATTCGGTCTGGCACTCCAAATCATTTCAAAGAGCTTCGATTGGATTTAGGTCCGGGCTCTGAGCGGGCCAAGCCATTTCTTCAACATCTGTGTCATAGAACCAGTCTTGTAGGCACATTGCTTTGTGAGCTGGGGCATTATCATGTTAAACGGAAAAGGGCCTCCCCGAATTGTTCCCACAATGGTGGAAGTACTGAATTGTCCGGAATGTCTTAATACCGTGCATTTATCAAGTTTCCCTTCACTGGAAACAAGGGACCTAGCCCAAACCATGAAAAGCATCCCCAGACCATATTTCTCCACCACCAAACTTCATAGTTGGCACAACCTGCTCGCGCAGGAAGCGTTCCCCAGGCGTCGGAACTGCCAGATGGTGTAACGCGATTCGTCACTCCAAAGAACGCGTTTCCACTAGTCTAGAGTCCAGTTGCGTCGAGCTTTACACCACCCCAACTGACGCTTGGCATTGATGTTGATATTAGGCTTGTGCTTAGTTCTAGTGCGTCGAAATGCATGTCGGAATTCGTTAGCCAGTGATTTAGCAGAGGGCATCCGATTTGTGCGCACAACGCGTTTCAGTACTCGGCGGTCACTGTCTGTCGTTATCTTTGGTCTGCCTGTCCGTCCTTGGGCTGTTGTTGTTCCATGACGTTTCTACTTTACGATTATATCATTGACAGTGGAACGAGACACATTTAGTAGGGTAGACGGACTTATTTTACATGTAACATCCAAAGATAGTGCCACGTTTGAAGTCGCTAAGCTCTTCGAAACGACTTTTTCTATTATTTTCGTTAGCTAAATGCCTGTCTATCACTGAAGAAACTGCTATGTATGCAGGGTTATTACAAATGATTGATCCGATTTCATAAATTCACTGTAGCTTTATTTTTTGACATATTGTCACAAAACTTTGCAGACATATGGAAAAACTCCAAAGTTTTTTTTGGCACATTACAACTGCTCTATATGTGCCCTCTAGTGATTCTGCAGACATCAAGTCTATAATTCAGTTTATCCCACACTTTGTGAAGGATGTCCCTATCAATCTTTTGAAAAGCACTGTTGATGCGAGTTTTCAGTTCTGGCAGGTTTGTTGGTAGAGGAAGCGTAAACACTCATTCATCTTTCACATAACCCCCATACAAAAATTGGCAAGGGGTTAGAGACTGATATGAAACTCAAGCACAATAAAACAGCTCACTGCTGTGCTGTCGTAGCATAAATCAGAAGCAAACCTGTAACAAAAACACTTTTTGAGTTTAACCCTGTATTTACGAGCCTTAGTTGTTATGTAAATCAGCAGTTACCTCATTTCGAAGGGGTGTCTGGATACTTCTGCAACATAGGATACAACTAACGTCAAAACCATTACAATTTGGACTCTTTCTCGAAATAATCCCATGAACAATAGTCATGGACACCCTATTGCGGAACATCCGATATTAGTAGGGCACCCAGGATAAAATTTTGGGAGAGGGCCTAACTTGGAGGGGGGGGGGGGGGGGATGGATAAAATTCAGAAAAAATTCATTAAAAAAAACAGAATAAAGAGCAGGTCAGGACCTTTCCTGGGAGCGCTACGGACCTTTATAATAGAAAACGTTTCAAATACAGCTCTACAACTTTGAAGGAATACTACGCATCAATGAGGACAGTCGAATCCCAGAGTTCTCTAGGTGTTTATCACGGTTCGATGATTTTTATTTTCAAATAGTGAGTTTTAAAAATTAGAGCACTTGCATCAAATTTTGCTTCAACCTGGTGAAAAAAGTGCTACAGATGAATCACAGAATGCTCAAGGAAGCTTTTGGGAATGACGCTATGGTACAAAACAAAACTCCTTTAAGGTACGGCATAATCGGTCAAGGAAGTAAAAATTATTTTTCAATTGAAAAATAGAAGGAAAAATTCTGCGACCCGGATTCGAACCAGGAACCTCGACTATCATGGCTGACGCCTCTACCATTTTTCAATTGAAAAATCATTACCTATGCTTGGAGAGCATCTCCAGTTCATAATTATTATTATTTACTTGGAAGTAAAAATTGGCGAGACATTGACTAAATGAGACGTCTGTCGCATTACTAGTGACTGTCATATCGCATCATAACTCTCCGAGGTAAAACTTGATACGGTTTGTTACATGAACACCTTCCAAAGCATTCTTGTATGAACTCTGCCTGAATGTATTCTTCAAATTCGTTAAGCTGTTTTTAAAACTCTGTATTTCGTCACAATTTTTATAATGTCCTGTGTAATTGTATTTTTGCTTTTTTATGATTTATTAATAATTTGCTACCGTTGCAGACGCTGATGGTCTCCTGTCACCCTGTGATGAGCCGTCTACCCCATTACTACCAGGAGCCGATGGTGTTTCGACCGGAGCGTTGGCTGCGCACACCAGATAAAAAGCGGCCGCCTTTCCCGTTCGCCTCGCTTCCGTTCGGCTTCGGGATGAGAATGTGTCCCGGTCGACGACTAGCCGAACAAGAAATACTGCTTTGCATAGTAAAAGTAAGGATATTTCATAAAACCTACGTACATTTCGCGCTTCTGCACTGGCATTTATTCGGTTCAGACTTTCCACATTTTACTTAATGACTGTAATTAACACTAGAAGAAAGAAACATTCAAAGAATTTTATGTCACGACTTTAAAGTTAAACTGTCTTTCACTAAACAGCGTGACGGTCGCATTAAGTAAAATGGCGACCCCAAACTTTATTGTGGTGTGCGAAAACAAAATCAATTTCAGTGCAAAGAAACTACCACGATTATGGAAGAGATGTGCCTGACGGGGAAAATAATTAAGGCAAGGTTCGACAACTGAAGTTTTCTAAAACAATCTGGAAGAGCTCGTCGTCGTGTTTCAGAAGAGAATCCAAGCAACCGTTATTCCGGGAGAAATCCAACAGACATCCAAAAGCCAATGAAATGAATCATCTATAAAATGTCCAGATTTGTTTATTAAATCTCGCTTGGCTATCCAGATGTCCCGTTTCCCTTTACCCGATGGGCTTTCATCAGTAGATGTCTGGCTTAGGTTAGGTTAGATCCCAAAATATCCATACATAATATTCAATGCTGTAATCAGGTCATGACATCTAACTTCTATGCCCTGCTAAAAGAACTATGCGTCTTTATTAAAAAAGATTCATTTACTAGATGATAATATTATGCTTGCTGAAATTGAAACGTAGGTGTTAGCTCGGACCATCAATGATTAAAATATAAAAACAGAGCAACGGATTAAATTTTAATTCTAAAGTCCATCTTAAAAGGATTCAATTAAATCAAGAAAATAAGTCTCTTGCAAACAAACAAACAAACAAACAAACCACATCGTAAAATACAAATTCCTATACATATTTTAATGTAGGAGAAGAGCCGTGAACTAATGCCACGAAATGAAACATACAACTCCTAGCCAAAAAATTAGAATAACGGTATATTTTAAGATCTGAAGTCAAATTTGAGTGGAGAGTAATCAACTAACTTTAAGAAATCACTTTAATCGAAAACGATTCATCAAATTAATACTTGATAGCGTCGCCTTCGGTTTTATACAGGATGACCCAAACTTATCCAGGTTTATAATTTTTTAGGAAAATTGTATGGTTCAAATGGAACATAAATTCCTATCAACATTACATCTAGTTTCGATCGCGTGTGAGATATCAACGTTTGTCTGTTTACTTGTAGAGCTGTCAAAGCAAATAAATAAAACACTTGCGAGTGCAGATCACTTTTATTCTGCATACTGACAGAACATCACATAGAACTACAAAACAAAACAAAAATGATACAAGAAATAAGAACCTGTGTTTCTTCACAATCTTCTTCAGTTGCCTGTTCTCTTTCTCACTAGTCGTGCGTTTTCGTCCACATCTCTTCCGATTTTCTGTAAAAGTTGGATCCTCCCTTTACTGCTTTAACACGTTTGCCACCGTAGACTGTGAGCATTTCTGCCTGAGCTTAGCAACTTAGCAACTTCTTCCTGAGTTTTTCCAGTTCCTTAAAGATCACATATTATTCCCTTTGTGACATAATGTACGTCCGATTTCCTCCCAAGTTACTCAGCCTGAATTACGAAAAGTTGTAATACCTTTTATATTGAACATTGGAAATGATACAGTGATGGTAACAGATTTAATAGAAATTGTGTAATAATCAAAAAAATATTTAATCTAAAATGATGTAACCTTTTGGAACATGAAAATAAACTTAACCCTCCAACAATCAAAAAGTAATAAGAATAACTATTTTATACAAATTATTTTTATTTTGAGCATACAAATACAAATTTAAATTAAAAAAAAAGAATCTAAAATTAAATCAAATTTTAATATTTAGTTGGATACCCTTTGTTTTTGATTATTTGTTGTAATATTTTGTCCATACAAATAATCATCAATATCAGTTCCATCTATATACAGCTTCTTTATTAGTTGACCATAATTGGTTAAGGGATTTTATCAAAAATTTTGTTTCACATCCTCCCGTAGGTTTCCTACTGAGTTGAGATTTGGATTCTTTGGTGGTCACTTTTTCTCCTCTTCAATCCATTTTTTTTCACAGATTTCACATTATTATTTCTAATATTTTATCACCTTCAATTTGTTTAATATTTGAATAAATTAATGTTCCTTTTGAGGTAGATTAGGGGAATGAGTACATCATCGAAGGAAAAAATGTCTAAACATGCAGTACAAAAGCTCGCTGATTACTCGCCATCCAAATTCAACTTCAGAACGTAAAACAGTTATTTTCTTTTTTTTAAGCAAGGTTTAGTATATAGCGGCAGAAGCGTTTTTTGTCCCTTTGGAATTTCAGTGGATGTGAAGTGTAAAACTATTTTGTAAAGAAAACATATTAACTTATTTCCCTTTAAATACTAATGTAATCTTAGCGGTTAAACCCTGCCGCTCCAGCATTTTAACGGGGCAGCAAGATTCTTAGAGCAGCCCCACTCTAGATGATCCCGTGTAGTCGTTTGCCGGCTGCACGTTAAAGAACCCTTGCGAGGCAAAATTTGCGGCCCCTATAACGCCGTCCTGAAATGACCATGGCAGTTGAAAAGGATGTTAATACCAAACAAACCAAACAAAAACTACTTTAGATGATGAACGTCTTGCAACGACGGAAATTCATTTATTATACGAGGCATGTTTTTTAAGTAAGTACCGTTTTGCGATTCCGCCGCCGCAGCGCTACGGTCGGCGTTCCGCGCATGCGCGCTGGTTAACTACATCTCTTGTCTACGCACTGACGCCATTACAGTCTGATTCTTCATTATATACGTTGTTTACTGAGTGTTTAAGATGCCTCCTACAATCGTGAGTCCCGCCGATTGTGAAGTACGGGCTGTTATACGATTTCTTGGAATGGCGACATTCATCATCACCCAAAAAAGTGAAGTTTAAGCAAACAATTTCTGCCCGGAAAATCATGTGCACAGTTTTTTTGGACAGAAAAGGAGTATTGCTAGTGGAGTTTCTGCCTCGTAATGAGACAATCAATGCAGCGTCTTATTGTGAGACATTGAACAATCTGCGTCGTGCAATCCAGAACAAAAGACGTGGCAAGTTGAGTAAGGGTATCGTTTTGCTGCATGACAATGCCCGTCCACATGTGGCTAATCGGACCAAAGATCTCATCAAATCTTTTAAGTCAGGCGGCAGAATTTTATGAGGAGGGTATTCAAAAACTGGTGCCACGTTATGACAAGTGCCTCAATATTCACGGAAATTATGTAGAAAAGTAGATTAAGGTACAGGCTTTCATGTAAAAATAAAATTATTGCGATATCTTTGCACGTCTCTTTTTAATTCCAAAACGGTACTTACTTAAAAAACATGCCTCGTATTTTCCTATACGCATTTTTCATCTTTCCACCGCAAATACACGGCGATAGATACTTGCTTCGCCTCATTTACGCCACTCTACGGTAATGCTTTGGATGTGCATATTTATGATCACTTCCCGCTCCTCCTAGTATTCAACTATTCCTTTTCATATCCGAATACTCGTACCGCATTTAGTAAGCGCTTGATTTCTGACCATCGATTGGCAGCCCTTGAGTCCTTTCTTTCCCTTACTGACTGGTGACGTTTATCATCTAATATTCATAGTGTTAATGAGATGTTTGAAATTTTTTTATACCAAGTCCAATTGGGTTTTGATCGCTATCTTCCGTATTATAAGTCTTACAAAGTGTCTAAACAAGGCGACCAAATTAGGAAGCCTTGGATTACTCCTTCTTTCTTACGCAATATTAAACTTAAAAATAAACTTTATTTGAAGTCCCGCCATCAGCCTACACAAATTAACATCCAACTTTTTAAGGATTTTTCCAATAAGTTGCGTTCCAAGATCATAGCGGCCAAACAGGCTTATTTCGATGGGCTATTTACTAGGATTAGATCAAATAGAAATAAGTGGAAAGTTCTGAAGGAGTTAGCCGCCTATAACGAGCCTTTTCATCTCCCTTTTGATAATTTTGATACTGTCAATAGTGATAATCTAACTCAATTTCTTCAGTCTCTCCTACCTGTTCCATTAGAAAACTCTCAGGATACAGTCACCAATGAGGATCCCGTTCAATTTTTTAATAATATATCCGGGTTTTTTGTAGCACCTACAACGTCTGATGAGGTTGTCTTGACTATGCGCAACTTGAAACCAACTATGGCGTTAGACCCTCTTGGCTTTCCTTCTAAAATTTTGATTACATTTTGTTGTTTGTTAGCCTATCCCATAGCCTACATTTTTAATTATTCGATCTCTTCTGGTGTAGTTCCCAGGATGTTGAAACAGGCAAGGGTAACGCCTATATTCAAGAAGGATGATCTACTCTCCTTCGCCAACTATCGGCCCATAACATCTTTGCCTTTTTTTGCAAAAGTCTTTGAGAGGCTTTTTTACATCCGGATATCTAATTATATATTTTCAAATGGTTTTATTACCACTTGTCAATATGGATTCATGCCGAATAGAAGCACTGTTACAGCTTGCTACGAACTCCTTGAATTTGTGTCTTCAAATATGGCTTCTAATAATTACGTAGCTGCTGTATATATCGACTTTTCCAAGGCTTTTGACCTTGTTTCTGTTGAAAGGCTTCTCAGTAAACTGGCACGCCAATATGGGGTACACGGCCCGCCTTTACTACGGTTAAAATCTTTTTTAACGGAACGCACGTATTATTTAAGATTGCGTGATTTAACATCTTCTAAGATCACACGTAGTCAGGGTATTCCACTAGAGTCGATTCTTTCGCCCCTATTATTCTCGTTATTCATAAATGACATTGTCCATCAAATTTAGCCTCATTCTCTCTTAAAGATTATACTTTATGCAGACGATGTAACATTCTTAGCTGAGTGTGATGACATACCTGGATTAATAGCATTACTTAATGCTGCTCTTGTTGACCTAAATATTTGGGCGAATAGTAACAGTTTATGGGTCAATGTTGAAAGACAAAGGCGATGGTTTTTTATCAGCGTAACAGGTTAGGCATTCCTAATGTTCTTCCATTGTTTTTTAACAACCATATGCTTTCAACGGTCTCGTCTTACACTTACCTTGGTATGATTATTACACCCGATCTTACTTGGAACTTACATATCGACCAGTTACTAATTAAACTGGACAGAAGGCAAGGACTAATTTCTCGTCTGCGATTTCTACCTAGTAAAATCATTTTACAATTATATTATGCCTGGATACATTCGTATTTATGTTATAGTATTATATTTTGGGGTTTTTCTTCTTCTTATAATTTACTTAGAGTGTTTAAATTACAGAAGTGGTTTCTGAGGACCTATTACGCTTTACCTAAAAGTTGCTCAGTTACTTCTAAATTCTCTGAGCTTGGTATTCTACTGTTTTTCAATTATATTGTATTCGTGTCTGCTTATTTGTTTTTAAATGTAATAACTCACTGGTATTGGTTTCTCCTACTATTGACTTAACTGGGAATTCCATTAGCCATCAACATCTTACGAGATCTAAAGGTTTACTAATTCCCCCTTTAACGAAGCGCAACTACCGCCGACGTTGCATGTCTTATAACGGAATTAAATGTTGGGCTTGCTTGCCTTCGCATTTGCACTCTGAAAAAGACCTTAAGGTTTTTAATAAATCTCTCCAGCGTTATGCCCTTAATTTATCACCAGATTTTCATATATAAGCATTTTATAATTTGTTTCCTGTTCAGGATGGATTAAATTTATATTACCAGATCTCTTTTGGCTATCTCAAATTTTTCATAGTTTAGTCTTTTACATTACGTGTTTAGTTGAGCCACAACTGGTAATTACTTAATAAATTAATTTGTTTTTTTTTCCGGATTCTTATTGACGTTATAATTATTATCATTTGTATGTTGTTTTTGTTTTCATTTTTATCTGTCTGATATTGTACTTGTTTACTGATGACCCATAGGCCTAATTTTCGGTCATTCGACCATACTGGCACCTGTGGGTTCATCTTTGTAATTTTTACTTAAATAAATAAATTATGGAAGTTTTTTTTCTAATCATAAATAAATAAGCGCATGCATAACACTTTTTAAGAATTTTTATTTTTTTTTATTTTGTTGAACAGATTCTATCGAGATATCGAGTGCGATATATCGGAGAAGAACCAGACCTGACGATGCGTTTGAATCTGACTCCTGATCGAAAACTCGGCTTCCAGTTCGAAGAGAGACGGTGAACATCGGACTCTTCCAGTTCCGTCTCATTTGATGGCTTCACGTCTCAAACCATTCGATACCTCATCACAATTTATGTAATTCAATTCTTTATTATACAATTTACAAGGGTAATAATAAAACTGAATGAATCAATGAATCAGTATTTTTGTACACAGTGGTTAAAACTTATCCATGTTTCTTATTTAAATTTCAAAGTTTAAAATAATATATTCATCTTTTTTATTTAAACTATTTAAAATAGCTTCTTAAGAAGTTAATTTTCTATCGAGACTAAGGTTATTCAGGTGACTGAATTTTCGGAACTTATTCTCAATCTCTTTCTTTCTTTCTTTCTTTCTTTCTTTCTTTCTTTCTTTCTTTTGCCCTCTCACTTCCATAGCAGTTGTTGCTTTTAATTCATAATGAATATAAAATGTATGGATACAATTTATTTTTCCATTACAGTTTAGACTAACACCTTTCTAAATTTGGATTGCTATCTTATTTTAGTTTATCTCCATCACGTACCGTTTCTACAGAATTTCACTTTTATTATTCTTTATTATGGAAATAAATTATCATTCATGTGTAATAGGCAAAAAGTTACAACCCAGAAGGTTGAACTCTATCGATTCCTCCAATCTCAGTTTAACGGCAGTGGTCTTTAATGATGGTAATAACATATCTAATTAAAGAAGAAAATTCCCCGGAGGGAATGGCGTGAAAAAAATACTCCTTGAATCATTATCGATATATTATGATACGAGAATAATCGTATAATATTCCTCAGTTCCAAAAAAATATCCAGTTCGCAAGAAAGAGACTTATAGAATTATGCGAATTTCGCTTAATTACAGGGTGATCCAAAAGTCGCGCACATCCAAATTTCATCGGCTACTTTGAAACTTTTTATATTTTGAGCATACGTTTGTAAAAATATACATGTGTTGTGGAAATACTATATCACATAAATGTAGCGCTGCGTGTTGCTTTAGAAATCACTTTAATTATTAGTGTATAATAAATTAAAAAGATGCGAGGAAATACAATATACATTCGTAACACGTGCTGGTTAGTACTCGCATGTGAGCACGGGTTACGATTTTGAATGCTTAACTCGGAAAGTAATCGTTGGAATTCGATCAAATTTTAACGCTATACATAGTTTTATGCACCCTATTATTCCCCCAAATTTCATTATTCTAGGTTTTATAAAACCTGAGTTATTAACTTGTTGATTTTGGTGGCGGCATTTTTATTTCTATTCATATCTCACAATGTCAGTTATCATTCGAATTCGGACCCTTGTTCATATGAACTTTTTTGCTTAGAATAACCCATACTACCTCCCCTAGAAGTTTGTACAATGAATTCCGAATCACCTTGTATACTGAGAAGAATGAGTTCACTGTGGATAATGACATGAAGAAAAGAAACCAAACCCTCTTGCCCACAAAGATTTTATTAGTCGTATACGTATTTCGGTCTCCTTGAGACCATTATTCAACAACTACCAGTTAGTTGGTGTTGAATAGTGGTCTCAAGGAGACCGAAATACGTATACGTCTAATAAAATCTTTGTGGACAAGAGGTTTTGGTTTCTTTTCATCACAATATACAGGGTGTCCGAAAAGTCTAGCACTATGATGTACATCACAGTCGATGCATTAGATAGAACAAAAACGTCTTATAGCAAGTGGGCTTTCCAATTCCGACCTCAAAAGTGACCTTCAAGGTCATCTTCAAGGTCATTCAAACCGTAACTTTTTCCCTATCAGAGATAGAAGAAAATTTCCAATTGCGAACTTGTAGAGCACCCCAAAATTAGTCTAAATCTATGTTTACTTTAACTGATTCGTAGGAAAATTGTGTGAGATAAACGAGGATGAAGATTGGTATGTTACCCTCCCACCATCGTGTTGAGAAGTCACAGACAAATCATTTAGTGAGCTTTTTATTTCTAAACTCAAAAGGGTGGAATACTACATGTAATTCAAATCCTGAGTTCCAAAATCGAACATAGATTATTTTAAACTATGTTCAAAGTGTTGGCCTTCGGCTGCAAGGCATAACTGTGCACGATAGGTGATTGCCATCTGGACAGCTGTCATTGTTATGGCAGGAAGTTGCCTGATGACCACTTCAAATCGTCCTTGAAGTTCACGCTGTGTCCTGGGTTCCGTGGCATAAACCTTTTCCTTTAAATACCCCAAAGGAAGAAATCTAAGGGTGTAAGATCCGGTGCCCTAGGTGGCCACGATGGTCCGTTTCTGCCAATCCATCTTTTCGGAAACATTCCATCCAAACATTCCCTTGCTGTTCTTGCAAAGTTGTGGCGGTGCACTGTCTTGCCGGTACCATAGTCCTGGACGTTCTGCCAATGGCAAATTATCTAGAAACTCTTCCACCACACCAGTCAGTATTTCATCCCGGTAGCGCTGACCAGTTAGGATACCTTCATTAAAAAACAGGACCTACGACTTGTGTCCCATAAATACCACACCAAACATTCATTTCCACTTCACTTGGTGTGATGTTGGTCTCAGTCACCTAGGATTTTCCTCTGCCCAGTAGTGTAGATTATTATGCTTATTGACAGTACCGTTTCGTGAAAACTGGGCCTCATCACACCACAGAATCTTGCCTACGAACTGTGGGTCGTCATCAATTTGACAGAGTAGCCAGTCGCAAAACTCTGCACGGGAACCATAGTCTCGTAATTCCAGAGCTTGGGCACAAGGAAGTTTTGTGTAAAGAGAATGTCCCACACGGAAGATTTGCTAATACCCAGACCATGTGCAATTGCTCGGACACTTGTATGAGGATTAGCTGCGACTGCTGCTAGGACCATAAGCCTGGCATCATCATTTCTTGCAGTCCTCGGACGACCTTCTCGAGATTTGGAATCTGTTGATGATGAGCTGGAGTGTTCTGTAGTGAGGATAGCGTCGAGTCGGAAATCGCTCTGCATACAGTCTTTTCGGATTAGCAATACTCTCATTACTTGCGCCATAGCAGAAGACCATGTCAACCATCTCATGCAGTGGATATTGCGTTATCGTGTTACAGGTAATTGTGCGTCAGTTCTTACGTAAAATAAAATGGTGATGTAATCAGAAACACGCAACAAATGTTGCCATCCTCGTTGGCGAATGCTTTAGCACAGCTCGAACAGAAACGAACAAAAGATATGTAAGGTTCTTAGTCGGACTTCGATGAAAAACAATAAATTAAAACGTAATAAGTCTGTTCTGTTACAGGTACACGGGTCAAGACATCGATGCGACGCAGGTACGTAGAGCAAATAAACACTGGAATTGGAGTTCAACGACTTTGACGAAACTGTGATGAAACTAATACAGAACAGTAAGTGGCAGCAACACTCAGGTCGTATGAAGAGCAACGAAAAAGGTCTGACGGCACAATTTATGGAGACCGTGAAGAAACTACATGCAAATTAACTTTGAATAACTTACAGTTTCGCGTGAGAGACGGTACCATTCTTATGTGAGGGGGGGGGGGGGGCGAGTAGCATACCAATCTTCATCCTCATTTATCTCACACATTTTTCCTATGAATTAGTTAAAGTGAACATGGATTTAGACTAATTTTGGGGTGCTCTACAAGTTCGCAATTGGAAATTTTCTTCTATCTCTGATAGGGAAAAATTTACGGTTAACACTTTTGCTATAAAATGTTTTTGTTCTATCTAATGCATCGCCTCTGGACTGTGATATACATCATAGTGCTAGACTTTTCGGACACCCTGTATACTGTTTATTTTTAAAAATATATTCCTGTGTATTTTGTGTAATATACCAGGTTTGGTAGCGACATACGTATTTGAATGTTCGATCATCATATTTATTCATTAGTAATAAATTATTACATATGCTCGGCAGATTGCTCTATTAGATCAATTACAAGTAAAGCAAGCATTTTTTGGTAACATCCGCCAGTTTGAATACTATACAAACATAATGTATATATTTAATCATTTAATCGATTGTAATTTAGAGTTCTAAAATAAAAATATTCAATGCCATTTTTAAAAGTATATTTGTTAACGTTTGTTCCAAATTCCACTCGAACAAAATTATAAAATTTCTAAAGAAACACGCCGCGGCACATGTAAGTACTTTGGGGTCTTTCAAGGATCAATGAAGGTCAAGAAATTAACTGCTTTAAGTAACATAATGAAAGGGGTATTTTAAATGTAATAAAAAAAAGTTACTTCTCACTAGTTGGGGGGGGAGGGGTTGAGTGATATGCATATTTGGGCAGCTTTGAAAATGATTTTTGTTTCCGATACTTGCGGAGAAATCTTTAAAAACGAAAATCACTGCGATATTTAAGAGAGAATTTCACCCCCTTAAAGGCTTTGGTTGCCGCAATTGAAAATTGTTTTTCATATACCCCTTTGAGATAGGACTACATACCCACCAATCCCAAGATGCAGGATCGTCGAAATGTGCATTCGTGCCTGCTTGATAAATTTGTGGAAAGCGTTTTCTTTTTATCTCGCTAATATTTTCTGGAAGAAGGTGTAAAAGTTGGTTTGTAAAGTTTTAGGACGCGTCAACATCTAAGTCATTTTACGCCCTTTTCACATGACGAATCTTTATGCATTACTAAAACAATTCTACATCTCTGTTATCTTTACTCATTTCTGTGACAAATACAAACGTTCATACCTGTATTATGGTGAAAAGCAGAGACGGATTTAAAGGAGGGTAAACGGGCAATTGCCCAGAGTCCCCAATTAATGGGATGTACCTTCTGCATCCACAATGTTTAATCCTGTCCTGGCTATTAAACTCATTTTTTACAAGGTATGTACTAATAAAGCCTTAAGTTACACAAGTACTACCGAGTTTTTTTTATTACTTTGCTACTTCTTAAGAAAGACACTATGGAGAAGACGTTCTATAGACTTTACGGGAAAATGTTTCATTTTCCTTCTCGCATTCTGTACAAGAAAATATGATGGTTTTGATTGATGTTCATTATATGAAATTATTTATTTTATTAAAATTCTCCTTTAAAAGGAAAATTTTGCAAATTACGAGGAAAATATGGCCTATTTGCAAATTTGAATCAAGGCAGAACCAAGCAAACGAATTAAAAAAAAAAGCAGCGAACCATCATTTAACATTTAAGAATATGAATTGATAACAAAAGACTTGTAGATGAATGTTACAACGTTGAAATGTTCTTTTTTGAGAACTAAATTACCCAATGATACATTCCATGTTTTCATTTCATCCTATTCCGAAGTCGAAGCCAAAGCCGAAATTGAAACTGAAACATTAACATTGGCCATCTATTGAGAAAATAAAGCAACAGTTCAATCAAAATTCTTTGTTTCTTTTTTTTTTTGGCGGGGGGGGGGGGGTCAATGAGCAGAATGTATAACAAGCTCATTGCGTGAAACTAATAAACAAAAACATCTTTATTTAATGCTTTATTCTACCCATCTAGAATTTCAACAGATGTGAATGGTAGAACAATTTCGTGAACGAAAACTATTAATTAGTTTTTTTCCAATTCTTTGATGGATCGTCCGAAACTATGTAATAACGAACCAATATAGGTTGTAAGACAGGATTAAATTAATTAGTTTCACGCGTTTTTTTTTTTTATTTAAACAAAACGTGCATTTTAATGGGACGTTAAAATTCTAAGGAAAGATCTTACAACTACAAAAACTTCATTTGATAATTTTTAGACAACGAATGTTGGAAACCATTTCCTCTTATTTAATTATAAACAAACATGCAGATGAAGTTACTTTTTAAAGATTTTTTATTTTATTTTGTTGAAAACAGGTTTTCTCGACATAGAGAATGCGATATGTGGGCAAAGAAGCGGATCTTACGAAACGATTGAATCTGACCCTCGGCTTCCAATTCGAAGAGAGACACTTTCCATTCCGTCTCTCTGGTTGGTTTCACCTCTCAAATCATTCGACACCTCATCACAATTTATGCAATATGATTCTCCATTATGCAATTTATGAGGGTAATAATGAAACTCGGTCTTTTGTAAGTCCAACAGATGAGCATTTTGTATGCGCAATGGTTACAACTTATCCATATTTCTAAGTATCCTCAAGTTAAAATGATTTTAAAGTAATTTCTTTTCTATCAAGATTGTAATTTTTCACTCAAAGCACACATTGCTGCTGAGGGGGTCGGGGGATAAGAAAATTCATCGCATTGTTTGACTAATATTGGCTGTTGTTGGGTTGTGGTTGTAAAACACGTCGTTGATAAGCCGTTTTGAGATCTTGGTGGGCAGAGCCAAATGGGACGAACGGGTTTTTTGATCCTTTTTATGTCTGTCACACAAAGCAACATAGGAATTAAAAGAATAATAGAGAAGGGAAAAAAAGTAGAGTGGGTCACTTTAATTTAGAGAGGAAACGGTGAGCCTGCTGTTTATGTTCCAACGCTCGAGCTAGCTGTTGGCTTGAAGATTATGTCCCCTCCCAAGACTCGGGAAAAAATGTAAAAATTTTGACTCGTGTACCGAACTGACAAATAAAATTATTCACATACTAGATAAGAATAATGAATCCATAAAGTATTCTAGCAATAAAGTTTCAACGACCATATCTTCCTGAATGAACCTTTTTAAACGGTGCTGGCAACTGTAATACAAATTGATTTCCTGTAGTGTGTTCTACAATATGTTTCTCCAACATACTTTCAATTGAAGCTTCCATCAATTTAACTAATAGAAGTGGTTAAATTGAGGACATACAGCCTACACTTTGCCACTTAATAAATAAATAGGAATAAATAGTAAATGGTCCCTGAGGGTTTTTATTCTACGCCGTACCTCAAATGAAATACATGTAAATAATTCAATGCTGTTTATAAACTTCATCCAGCTGTTCTATTGTCTACTCGACAAATTCGTTTTTAAAATTCAGCTGTCATAATGCTTTTCGGGGCCATTTAAAGACGAGTTGCTGCGTACCATAAATTAATTATTGTTCAAAATAAGTTATCTTTTGCGCTTTGTATATCTACGCTTAATGGTTGTCAATGAACAACAAAAATAGTTAACTGGCTGAAAAAGAGCAAAGGCAAGCTCACGGGTGTGTTCGGGGGGAGGGGTGTGTAAAGTACGTAATTAACAGTTGACGTTGGTTAATGCGAGTACGTAGGCTGCTTCATCTCCATGTGAAGTATTTGTCGAAGCACCGAGAGTCTAACTTTGATAATTCAGGGTGTCTGGTATTAAAACTACTAGTTCGACATTGTATAAGCTTACAAAATGCCACCACAAAATGTTTTTTTTTCGGAAAATTTGGCACTACAAATAACGAAATTTTATACTTTATAAAGCAGCCGCCTTTAATACAGGATGTAACAAAAAGGTACGGCCAAACTTTCAGGAAACATTCCTCACATGATATAAAGTCAAGGGTCCGGAAACGCTTTACTTCCATGTTAGGACCCATTTTCTATAATTCTACATTAATTACATTACTCATGGGAAACACAGGAACAGCATGTAATGTTCAAAATGTCCTCTTTGTTACGTCTGGTTAGAATGTAGTTGTGATTCTTTAGGGTCCTAATGTGTTAAATGTGATTCGAACTCGTAACGGAAGACAGCCTCTCAAAGAAGACATCCTGCTCCAAAGCGCGCATCTTGCCAATCGAAAACCAAAAAAAAAAAAAAAAAAAAAAAAAAAAAAAAAAAAAAAAAAAAAAAAAAAAAAAAAAAAAAAAAAAAAAAAAAAAAAAAAAAAAAA
>JAHWFO010087465.1:444649-480905 GCA_023313115.1 Rhysida immarginata | reverse complement strand
TGAAAACGCAACTATCTATGATAAAATAATAGAGCTCACGAAATTTTATTCGAAATACGAGTCCTTCTATTACTTATTTTCATGTCTATATTTCTCCTTGTGGAATTCAGGATTATAGTCGATAATCACCGAAACAAAGATAAGATGTATACATCCATGAGTAAATAATATACTTGAACAAGTGATCGAAACCGGGAGAAATTTAAAGTTTAATCGGATCAAAGTTTTGCTACGTCTGAAGAATCAGACGAAAAAACTAATTGTATCCCGTGTGCTTTTTGTCCATTCCTTCTTGGGCTAGCTCAAAATCGAAGAATAACATACGAGTACGAGGTCAGGAAACCAACGTTAATTTCGCACCGAGTATCGCTTCTCAGTACTTTCATCTATTTTTATTTCTTCTCTCGTGATGTTTTGGTGCTCTTATGAATGCTTTATTAAGTCTTATTATACTTAGTGCTTGTATGAAATAATAATTGTAAGCATACATGTTTGTTACAGACAGATCATAGATAAAGATGTTAGGCATCTAACATCTATCTCTATGCAGACAGATGGTCTGGTTTCTGGTTTCATGGCGCGTGACGTCACATCACTCTTGACGAGGCCAACGAGAGACAATCACTCGTTGGCGTCGACTCTTGAGCTATGACGTAGCGTTTTTTGGAGTTGTCAACTTTAATAATTTTTTTAAAAAGAACTACGCACAATTAGAAAAAAAGAATACCCATACCGGTATATTAGTGATCTAAACTATCGAAAAAAAAATTTAAAAAATTTCATGCAACTTCCCCATTATGATGACAATATATTTTTGAACTTTAACAATATATCGGATTTTAGCAATCAGTGTTTCTTCATTTGGAAAAATGAAGTTTGGATTTTTGTTAGGCGCTATGGAAGTTAGCATTTTATAAATAAGATATTTACTGTAAATAAAGGTACCTCTTAGGATCCTTTGGAAATGTAAAGAACGAAAGGTGCTTTACACCATGAAGTTGGGCACAAAATTTGCATACCACTGACCAGACATGCTTTAGAAAAACAATTTGACAAGTTCTATGATGATTTTTTGCTCGTCGATTTGATCGTTGCAAAACTTAGAACATCTAGCGAAACTTAGAATCGAAACTGTGACGTCGTCGTTACAGCGCCATCTGAACATATCCAATGAAACACCTAAGAGTCCGTATTATATGAAAATTAAGTAAATGACATGTCTCTCTATTGAAGGTCTCTGGTTCTCCCCTAGACTTTCTCGTATACTCCCAAATAATATTACCTATAATGTGTGGTCAAAAATGATTGTGCCTATGTAATATGCAACCAAATGTTCAATAGAAATAACCACGGGACATGAAAATGTCTTATTAAAGAAACATCAACAGGGCAAATTGCAACTGAAAGCATTTTTATTGTTTATTTCCTGATGGAATCCGATTGGAAAAAAAAGTTTCCTACAAACGTTGTTTCTTTTTCCAAGACCTATGCAACGATACCTATCCGACCCTTGTTCCCATTTAAAGTTTTTGGGCAGACCCCGGATGCGCCCATTTCCAACTATGTCCGGAAAATGGGATAGCCCTTATGAAATTCTTCACATAGTCTTTAGTCATGTAAATTTTCCCTCCAAAGCTCGAGGACGTCGAACTTCCAAGAAAAAAGCCTGGTACGGGTGCTCCGAAACACCGTGTTCAGGTAAAGTATCCCTTTTTTCTTCTGCGTTTGGGCTGAAATTTGATATCTAATAGCTTTCTTCATTATATACGCCTATATTAAACTTCAATTGTTTACCTTTATCTAAAATTTATAAGAAGAAAACTGAGTTTGTGGTTAGGTAAAGTACTACTTCTGGTTACAGATTTGGTTCAAAAGTTGATACAGATCTACAATTTTGGGGTAAGAACTGGATACTAAATTTCATCCATCATGTAGCTCGTTGCGTTTTTGAATTATTGTTCTCACACATCCCATTCCAAAAAAGGGAGTACTATATCGGACTTAGGGAGGTCTAAAACATCGAGATTTTTTGAGTTATTTTGTTCATACAGATACATACACAAACAATTCCAAAAATATATTTTTCGGACTTGGGAAGGTCTAAAGCGTCGAGATTCACCAAAATCTCGAGGTCGAATTTTTTGACGATTACCACACTTTCTCTATTAAGAGAAAGTATTAACTAGGTGTGCAACGGGTGCCAACGGGCACTTGCAAAAAAGAGCTGAGTGAGTTGATTAGTCGGAGGGTAAAGATGACCATGTGCCCGCTCTGCGGCCACATTGGTGAGGCGCTACTCGTTGCCTCTTCGACGTGGTCGTGGCGGCATAATCTGTTTGAAATTGAGAAATTAATAGGAGAAATGCAATAAACTAAAACAAACAAAAAATGTTTTAACTGTTAAGTTTGAGTTATGACGTTATCTCTTCTCAAATATTTTTTGATTTTCCGTTCTGCAAAAAAATTGAGCAGGGCTTCGCCGTATATTCAATGAAAAATTTCTATTTGGCGCGCTTTTCTATTGTTTACATTTCATTTTTCATTGTTGAGTCGATTTTAGAGGAAAAAAGTTCGATCGATTTTCTGAAAATACTTCAAAACCACCTATGTCCTAATAGGATAAATTGAGCAAAATTTGGTTGAAATCGATCAAGTGGTGTCGGAGGAGTTAGAGGACAAAGGGTTTACATTCTCGTCGGTAAAGAGCTTCGCTCACTCAACTCAAAAATTAGTATCTCTCTCTCCCTCCCTCTCCCTGTCTCTCTCTCTCTCTCTGTCTCTGCGTGTGGTGAAGGGTGCATCAACCATGATCTGTTTAACAATATTTCGAAATAGATAACAATACTAAACACACAATATTGACAGCATTGTTAAAGTCAAAAAAGTAATGCCCGTTTGATAAATTACGAGGGCAAATCAACAAGTAAGCTGCAAGAACATCGTACACAGAAGTTTATGCGAATGAGATGAACCAAAATAAGTGCATATGAGTCACAGTCTTCAGTTATTTTTCGACGTATCCGGCAACCACATTGATGCATTTGTCCCGATTTTAGGATCCCCGTTTCGTCGAATGTCGTAGGCTGTGGTTTCAACTACTGTCGCACAACCCGTTGCACTTCTGCATCATACGAGAGCCGCTTCTCAGACAGTGCCTTCTGCATAGAGCCTTTTACGGTAATTGTAAAAAAATAACATTTAAAGGTTAAGATCCAGAAAAGCGATAAACATTGGTATGTAAACATCATGTAAATTAGTTAAACGATTAAACCAATGTCAATTCACGATAGGATTATCTCAGAAATGCAAATTTATGCAAAGTGATTAAAGTGCAATAAATATAGTAGAGTTCTTGCAAGCCACGCTAGGAGAATTCCTTGTTATCGTTGATTTTGCATTTAATACGGACCACAGACGCCAAACAGATATTGTCATCAAAGGCAGAATAATCGGAAGACTCGAAGTGTTGTCAGGGATGGCTGAACAGTTAAATGAACAAACAAGCATTGAATGGCATACTTCTAGCTGCCATGAAGCGATTGCGTGAAGTAGTTGGAAAGAAACGACCAACGTGATTGATTTCCATCACAACAATGCACCTGCAGGACAGTCACAAACGAAAGTCTCCAGAGAACTAAATGTGCCACAAAGTGTAATTTCCAGACTTTAGAGACGTTTCCAAGTCACAGGTGATGTTACACGCTGACCAGTGCAAAGTCGCCCAAGGGTTACAACTAACAAGCAGTACCAGTATTTGAAATTAACTTCAGAAGACCCTAACGGTCAGGCAGCTGTCTAACCGTTTTCCAACCGCCTCAGGAACAAGAGTTTCCAGTTAAACAGTTTACCGGAAGCTAAAGGAAGCTGGTCTTATTTCAGATGTCCGGCAGTTTGTGTTCCGCTCATCCCCTGCGAGTCGTAGAGCCCGTTTAAACTAGAATCGAGGCCATCGTAACTGGACTTTAGATCAGTGGAGCAACATGCTATTCACCGATAAGTCCATATTCAGCTTACAAAGCGATTGTCATCGAACCACGATCTGGAGAGAATGTGGAACCCGTTAAAATCTCAACAACATAAAGGAAAAGCACAGTATGGCAGTATGTTTTGGAGGAGGCATCATGCTGAATGGATGCACAGAGCTCCATATCTTTGACAGAGGTATCTTAATGCTCGGAGATACACAGACGAAATACCGGAAGGTCATGTTAGAGGTTTCAGAGGTGTCGTGAGTACAGATTTTATTCTCATGGAGGATAATGTACATCCCCACAGAACTCTGCTAATGGAGGACTTTCTGCAAAGTGAGGCTATCCAACACATGGAGTGGCCAGCAAGATCTCCGGGTAAGAACCCGATTGAGCATGCATGGTATATATCCCGTCAGCCTCCATCAATGACCCCCGGGCTCGAAACTGCTCTTCGCCATGAGTAAAATTGTTGCCAACCGAGCTCTTGAACAACCTCATTGAAAGCATGGAACGCACATGTACGGCTTGTGTGACCACTATACTATGAGCAAGAAAGAAAATGGCGCCTAATAGTATATTTTGTAGTTAAAACTCTCAATTTTTGCGCCTATATAAAATTAACTCCTATGGCCTCTGACAATCACTACAAATTTTCAAAAATCTGTTTGACTTTTGTAATTTGACATGAATTATCGTGCATTAACTCCCTTGATTTGACGACGATTCTTGCATAGTAACGTTTTCAACGAATTTCATTCGTTTCTAGCCGATCCAGTGGCCAAGAGCATTAGGGGGTGTGAAACTGCCGAGTCGCGGGTTCTAATCCTACTGTGGGCAGGGATGTTTGTGCTTAAGCCAGGAATAAGTAAGGATAATAATCATGTGGAATTGACTCCGGAACGTATAACGATTTTAGGCATGTGAATAGGGTTGACGCGCTCAAAAACCTAACGAAGCAACCATTCGTTAATGACATCGCTGTTAGATTATAGGACATAGGATACATTAATCCGACATAAAATTCCATGATGACGGTTATAAATATCTTTCATTATATACGAATAATACGTTTTTCGATATCTCTAAGGTTTTCGATTTTTATCAGATTTTATTCACTGCAGTCGACAGTATATTCAGAAATCGAATCACTTCACGCATGGCTGGGCTTTCTTGTTTATTTTAAACACCCACAGAAATAATACAATTACTAACGGGATGAAACTCACATAGATTACGGCAAATTACGAAGGTCGCTCAATAAGTAATGCAACACATTCGTTTTTTCTCAAAGTAGGTTTGATTAAATTACATAGTTCCCCGGTTCTTTAGCTATCGAAGCATATATTTTTTCGCATACACTTAATCTACTTTTAAATGTATGACTTTAAGCCACCGAGATGTCAGTGCCTATATTCCCTTGAGGTGCCACTCTTCACCTTTGATGAGAGGCAACTTTGCTTTCTGGATGGCTGAAACATGATGCAACCTTTAAGCGATTACATAGTGATGCTTCACGACTTCCACAAAGCCATAAAATCTAAGAGAACGGGAACATTTTTTGCTGATATCATATTGCTGTATGATAACGCCAAGTCACACATTGCAACTTATGCAAAGACACATTGCAGGGATTTCGATGGCACATTCTTTCTTCATAAAATGCGTATGAGAAAAAAATTCCAGACTAATTCACAATTTAAAAATATTTTCTTTCCTCGTATATATAATTAAATTTAACTTTCGCGAGCGGTTTCCTAGTTCTATCATTAGAACAGCTTATTCTCCGCATTATCATTCCACAGTGTTTCTGAAAGCCCTCATAACAAATTTCCCCTCTCGTCCCTCCTTTGGAATATTCCTGTATTAATACATTAATTTAGGATTCACATTTGTTTTTTAACTCTAGAGAAGATATTAATTTGGACTGATGCGGAACTTTGTGTATCCCGCCGTCCTTTTGATTTATTTTCTTCTTTTTAAAAATCAGCATCGTTTATCGAGATAAGAATATCTTTTCTCAACGAAACATCATTTGGCTTTATTCTATGTCCTTCCCTCCGCTTAAAATCCGAGTGTCCTTCTCTGTCATTGGTTCTTGAGGGTTTTTCATTATTTTTCTGGTGGGTAGATGATCTGGCGGTTTCTGATTTTTTTTTCTTTTTGTTTAATAATTAATTAATTATGCAACTTTATTAATGCAATTGAATTTTTATTTTATATATCGCTCTGGAAAGAATGTCGAGGGAGTGAGTATATCAACAACTTTACAACCTGGTTTACTTGCATTTATTAAATTCTTCCTTCACTAAAAACAACTTATTCATTAAACGAAGAATTATTTTGTCCGATTATTAAAAAGTTAATTTGCGAAGACTGACGTTATGTTGCCAATTTTTTTTAGAATTTTTTTTGATTTTCACTTCAGATTCAGAAAGATCATCAAAAGGTAAAACTACTTTATATCCATAGTTTCTGGTTAACCTTCTTAACGATCAAAAAGTATACTAGGTACACATGATTAACTTTATCCGTCATTTTGGCCATGTTCTCAAAAAGATAGGACTTGTATGCCTACTATAATTTTCACTCATTTTTGATGCTCTATCCGATTTTGAAATCAAGATCATAAAATTCAATAAAATTGGGGACGAAAATACTGTAACGATGGTTTTAATCAACATCGTTACGGTAATGCAGTATCACGCATTTTCAACTGGTTTTATCTAAATTTTAATCAAAGGAATTTTAATTCTGAAGTCTAAAGGAACTAAATAAAACAACAAATAAAACAACTTCCTTACAGTTCTAAGTTATCTCTTCTTGATGGTGGCTACTATGCTTACACATCTAATGTATCGCTGGAATAAAAGAAAATTTCTGTAAAAGATTGAATATCCACTACGTTATTTTCTGTGACAGAAGCTAAGTTCAAGCAAGTCATTGTAAGGACGTTGGTCCCGTGTAGTCGTTTGTTGGCTGCACGTTAAAGAATTCTTGCGAGGCAAAATTTGCGGCCCCTATAACGCCGTCCTGATATGACCATAGCAGTTGAAAAGGATGTAAATAACAAACGAACCAAACCAAACCAATCAAGCAAGTCATGTTCAAGAATAGCTGTATGCTTCAATTATTTCATTCTTCAATTGCCATTTTTGATTTTTATCATTTAACGATCTTTAATCATAATGGAGAAATTTCTCGAGAATGAGTACAAATTAATCTTAATTTAAAATGTTTGCTTATTCTAAGTTAACATGCTACTCTTGCTTTTCGAAAAATGTGTCTTTGATTACGTGAATGAGAAACAATTGCCGCAGCAATAATTCGATTGAAAATTTGGGTATTTAAAAAAAGTAGAATTTCCATAATGCACGATTACCGCCGTTTTAATTGAACAGTAACAAATTCCATTCGATGATAAGTGTTCAAGTGTTCGTCATAGAATATTGCAAGAATAATATTCAGAAACCATTTATAACTTTGATAGTATCGGAATCATATCGGTATACAAATTACACCTTTGGAAACAGAAAAGCTTAATGTTGTGATGTTTTCATTCATTCATTTTCTGATATTTATTGAATTCCAAATTTAAGAATACGAAATTTATTAAGAAGAACGAAGTTTCACGAATGTATACGGAAGTATTCATCTTACGATATTCTTATTAAGAACAACGCCGAGATGCCAAACAAAAACTCCAATAATGTTAATTTATATGATACTGCTATAAGGTGTACTATAACAAATTATTTCCATTATCCATTAACAAATTTTCAGAACTGTAATATTTAAAGTTAAAATTTATTTAAAATAAGACGTTGCATATGCAGACATAATTGCTACAGTATTTCATTTCATCCCTCCTCACTTTCTGCTCAACGAGCGACCATTTTGAAATGATGAGAAGAAGCTGTCAACATTGACTCGGACGAGGGAGACAACTTGTCACGTAAAAAATATCATCCGTCAAGAAAAATTAATTGGCGGCTTCAAAACGACAAATGAACTCTCCTTGATGTGGAAAGAAAGCGAAGGGAAAAAATTCAAATAATAATCCTGTAGGGGTATAAATTACTTTAATTACTTAAGGAAAAAAGAAGTTGGTACTATTTTAGAAGTGGGTTTAAGAAACTCTATGCTAATTTAAGATCAGTGTCGGTTTGTTTGGGTAAATTTTTTTCTTTGAAAGTCAAGCAAAAGGAAATAAAAAAGGGAAAGTGAATGAATTCATACGTTTTCATATATGTTAAAGGGAAAAAATAGGGTTTTAGCTTTCGGATTCCATTCGCATGGATGAAGAATTATGCGCGCACACTACGGCGTCCTGAAGGGTTAAAGGGGAAAAGAAATGAGAGCAAATTAGAATAAATTTCCTTCGATAACTGGAGCAGAAAGCGGAGTGAAGGGCAAAGTTGAAAGGTTTAGTTGGCGTCGAAGGGAGTTTAGTCTTCATGTTGGCCACGATTTGTTTCGCGACCTTCGACGTTCACTCTTCTTGCAAGTGATTAATTGGAATAAATTTACGGTTACGTGAATAATTTGAATAATTAGTTCAGTATAAGCGATGATATTAAATATCGGGAAAGCAAAAGAAAAACGAATTTAAAAAACACTTGGATATCCACTCTCTCAGGATAACGATTAGACGGTGCTAGCGCATAACTTATTTCAGAAATGGTTGGATACAATCATAGTAGAATGAGAAGATAGTTTCAACAATACATTTTTTTAAAATCACAAACTATTTATTCCTTATATTCTCATTCGGCAAAGTCTTTAAAAACTGATGATAACAAGAAAAGGAATGTGGTTTATAGTTTATACCCCCGTGCAAAATCACGCGTACATAAAGAAAAACAAACCCCGTCGATCGTTAGAATCTTAAATACAAATTTTTTTTATTTTCATTGTTCCTAATATTGGCTTTCATTCCAATCTTGAATTACCAATAACCCGTTTCCCCAGTAAATTCATTAAATAAAACCTCAGCTCGTTAAGCTGCTTTTGTGAAACAGAAGGATCACATCGGAGTTATTTACACATCTTTCTGTCGTCATTCAAGTATTTACAAAAATAACATCTCGAGAAGGAAAAAAAATCCAAAACTTTGTTGAAACAAGCGAAAGCGGTGTCCTTCACTCTTCAACATTCCAGGGAGTGAAGACGTATCGGATAGATGCTTCTATCGCCGTTTCATAAAACATCCCAAACACGATGAAAATTAATGTCATCTTATCATTTTCAAGTTCTCTTAGACAAAGAAGTCGAGTTTTTTTGTCACTTAAATTAAAAATAAAATACGAGAACTTCATTTCCTCCTTCTCTTCCCTATGGGCGACTTGGGTAGATAATTCTGTTGTGGATAGATTTTACTGCTGCCTGTCTGTCTTCTCATGACCTCGAGTTGAACTGTGGTGACCTATTCGGTGACGAATACTCAGTCGCCCCCAACTAAATACGTGCAGCAGAGCGACGCAATGCTCAGTGCCAGAATAAGCCAGAGCGGGACGGTATTTCTTGTGGGAGAAGAGGCAGACAATACTGGGAGCTGGAAGGAGCCACCGTTACAATAATCGCTCGTACAAGCGCAAACTTCCAAGCGATAGCCTCCTTCGTAGTACGTGTACTGGCAGCCGGGAAGATAGACCCAATTCTCTATACTGCAACCACGCAGCACAAGCAATTTATTATCTAGGAAAGAAAGAAACAAACAAAAAACACTGAGTTATTATTTTGTTAATAATAGCGTTTATTTTTTAAGAGTATAAGCTATATTTTCATTTGTACCTAATGGAAGCTTAAAGAGAATGGGGAAGCACGGCCTCAATTTTGGATATTAAGTGTCGTTTTAAAAGTACAACAGTTTTCCCAAGAATGAACCAATTAAGCAACCATTTTAATAAAGCTATTTGACTAAATGATGCAAACTAAACATGGGAAACCTGTAACATTTTTGTAGAATCCATTCATTTTATCTAAAGACTTAAGAATAGGGTAGCCAAAGGATATAATGTACCATGACTGATCCAAACTAGTCTAAGGCAACATTTATGCACTTTCTTTCGACGTTTGAAAGATTTATAGATTTTTCTAAAAACTAATTCTCATAAGATGAGAATCAATGTTGAGAAATGAAGGTGCTTGCACTTACCAAGGATATGGATCAACCAACTTGTAAGATAGAAGTAAATGGACAGTGTCTAGAGCAAGTGAATGAATTTGTGTATTTGGGAAGCATATTTGAAAGAGAAAATGCTCTTGATGGTGAGATATCAAGAAGAAGAATCAAGGAATGAAAGCTGGGTTACAGGTCATGGGGAAGTACGCAAGGAATGAAAGCTTATCCCTGTGTATGAAAGAATCTTGCAACCAATGTTAAAATATAGAAGTGAAACTTGGATGTTGCACGAGAAGCATAAGAAATGTTTGGGTGCTGTGGAGATGAAATTTTTAGGAGGTGTGACTGGTCTGAATAGATGTGACCGTGTTCCGAATGATAATGTAAGACGTATGTGTAAAGAGAAATGCAGTAGATGCAATCTGTTGATATGGTTTGGGCATACGAATAATGTGTGGCTAACTAAACGATTGCATGCTGGCCATGTCGATGGGAAATGTGGGAGAGGAAGGGCAAGGAAAGTGTGGGATGATCAAGTAGAGAACCACATGAGGCTGTATAGTTTTGAAAGTTTGAATAAGAGAAGAGCTTGTAAGAAGAAATAAATAACAGTCGAGGAAGCAAGAGCATGATGGAAAGAATTGCATGTAGAGAAAGATGTGTGGCAACGTTTACTTGCTGTGATTTAAATGTTAGTATCTTTGGCGTACCCTTCTAGGAGTGATGTAGTAGTTGTTGTCCAAAAACTGAATGAACAGATTTTGATTTGCTTTTATTGTACTCCGGTGTGAATTAAGATAAAACGATGTTTGAGTAGGAAAGACTTCCATTATTTTGGATCCTAATTATCCGGACTGGACTGTCCATCATGAGAAAAAATACCTGAAATAGTTATATGAACACAGCTGACTCCAATTTAATTTACTACATATTATACGGCATTTTTACTAGCGTCTGCTCGCCTAGTTAATTTTACAGAAAAGCGACATTAAAAACGTATTCGATTATTTTAAATATTTTTAATTAATTTATAATTTACTTAAAAGTGTATTTGGTAAGTGTAATTGGATTTCCTAAGAGCTTTGGACTCCATCCGAGAGTCGCCCCATTAACTCCGAATTAAAGGGGTCCTACTGTGTATCATCTTTTAGTAATTAATTTTTGTAATAAAACAGACAATCTATGTTACCACATGAAATGATAAAATGAGAACATGAATCTTCTCAAAAATAACTGCATATACAGCCAGTCATTAAAATGTGACATGTCTGAGAATGTCTAATAATATTCACTCAAAATATACTTCAGTAAGTGGATAAGACAAAATTAAACGTTTATTCTTTCTTTTTCATTACACTTCTTCACGGGACATTTATCCATTTCACACCTACAAGGTCACTCACAGGGTTAGGGGAAGAAGCATAAAATCAAATGCCAACATCCTCCCTCTACCATTCCCGCCTAGAAAAAGAATTTCTTTTGATTTAGTATCATGTTCATTCGTTTTGAGCATCAGATAGTGACACGAAGCAGGTGGAGAAGGGGATTCCTCGTTTAAAAAAAAAAAAAAAAAATCCAACCAACGAACGCTTTTCAACAGGCTCCATTGACGGTTGGCAAGTCGCGACATTCAATTGTCTTCAAAACGATGACATTGTGTCGTCTGGAATGTGACACAAAGTGAACTCCATTATCGAAGATCTCGTAAAAGCCCTCCAAACGTTTGTTCGGAATTTCCCTTCGATAAGATCATTTCGTGACGAGGAAAATGCGTCCATATCTCCCGCCGTTATTCTACAGCACCCACTGATCGGTGCACCATTACATTTCGGTCTGGCTTTGCAGTTTCTTTACAAATATGAAAGCCCCTGAGAGAAAAACGCACATTAGTCACTCAAATCGCTATCTAAGGATTAAATCGCATGGGACAAAAAAATTCCCAGTGATAGTGTTGTGGTCTTTGCGTTTAATATCTTAACATCTGAATACTCAATAATAACTTGCATAAATTAATAAAAGCGCAATAAACATTGATAGTTATCATAAACAATTCTACAAGCAGTTTTGTTTTGATTTTCTCCTAAGATACGGTCGATATTGATATATCTTAACATTTTTAACTAATTACAGGCTGATTGAGAGAATTGGCTGATTTTCTGATTCTCTAGTCAGTCGGGTTGCGGATATATATCCCACATGATTGATTTGGGTACTGAACCCCTGCCCGTCTAGAGGACCATAAGGCAAATTAAGATCTTTGTGCTTGTGCTGGGTAAGTGTTAAGATAGCCCAGTCATGAGAAAGGGCAAATAATTTCCAAGTCGACCCGCCCAAATTCAAACAAAATGCAATTACAGTAAATTGCAACAATTCAGTGCCATTAAATATAAATTTATTCATTTGTATTATATCCTTATGAAATTCAACCCGTAGAGGCATTTTCTTTTTATGTAGTGATTTTTTATAATTAATACAAGAAAACTCAATATGTAAACTAGTATGAAATATATAAAACAAAATAAATTGTTTTATAAAAGTGTAAAATATATAATGAACTATAAATCGATAATGATATAATCTATGGTGTGTAACTTGGGAAAAAAATGGTGACATATACGTTAAAAGGGATATTAATAGCTGATCAAGACTGCACCTTGTCAGTCTGCATCAATTCCAAGTACAGCTGGCCAAGTTTGCCAAAGCAGACAAGATACATTCATCACTTCAACAATTAATCACTCAATGCAATTTTATGGCCGAGACAAAGACATGTCTTGTAAAGGGACACGATTTTTGTTTTGTTGCTTCTTTGGACGAATCGATTACTAGGTCATTTCTGGCCTTTCGCTTGATTATTATCTTTTCTGCGTACGGGATAAATATAGGCACAGGGGCTAGTAAAGGGATGTAGTCGATAACGGAATGTATTTTATACGCACGCGCACATACACACGAAAACATCCATATAATAGAATGCAATTCATTACAAAAATATTTGAGCAATGTGCGAAACTAACATGCCTGTAGTGTTTAATGATTCAACAAAACAATTTTTTTGACAAGTGATGTGATTTACAAAAATTTCGAATATAAATTCAAATTCAATGTGTTGGAGATATTCAGTCTAATTTTATAAAAATGTTACCTCAATCAAAATACAAAATTTTCAACAAACTGACGCTATGCTGCAGCATTGAAAATTTCCCTTTATAAATTGAACTATTTTTTTTATTTTTGCTGTTTGTTGAAAAAATAAAATGTAATTTTTATAAATGTTAAAAATCAATGATAATTTATTTCCATCATGAGTTATGCAAGTTAGAACTGTAACCAAATAAGCATGCTGCTCGATAAGTAAGATTATACAAGAAAATACAAGATATTGAATAGGTGAAACATGCGGCTGTAGCGTTATAATAATTAGCCGACTCCCATCATTCGATTCCATGGATTGTCTTTGCTCCTGCGATTGCACAAAAGGTCGAGCCCGTAATAAGATCTCATCTCAATAATGATTTCCTGTGCGCGTAATAAAAAAAAAAAAAAAAAAGATTCAACTTCAGTAACCAGAGCTCTGTTTACCACACATTAAAGGGAGATAATACTTCCCTTTTTAAAAAACCGTATCGATATTCTTTTTTCATCTTTCGCATTTTTTATTCCATTAAGTTTTATCAGTTTCTTCTTTTATTAGTAATGCTTGATTAAAATCGTTACACTCGAACCAATTAGCTGCCATGTATAAAATGGAATTACTTGATGGATGCAATTCAATATTACCGCCTATGTCCAGCATTTCTTTTTTATTTCAGCTATCTGAAAAGAAAGAGGGGATGTCGGAACTTTCCTATTACAATGGGATCATAACGATGCGATAGGTGCGGATTAAATAAAAATGATATTTTTTTTTATTAAAAACAAATCCCCACTCAATAACTTAGCCGTATTCTCACGAACATAATGCAACAATGTCATTTAACTTGTAGTTATCATTAATTTACGATTGAATGACTCATAAAAATATTCCGTAGATAAAGGTAAGCATGGCCATTGATTATTTGCCACAATGGGATTAAGAAAGAACAATGAACCTTGTGAATTAAGGCTCATTTAAATGACTAAAAGAGCATAGAATCTGAATGGTGTCTTGCAGGGAATCATTCATTCTTTAGAATGGCAGGAAACCATTATTTCCAAGGATTCGCAGCAGAGAATCGGCTGAACAATGCGAGATGATAATAAGAGCAGGAAATGGGATTACGGTGAGGGGATAACGGAGTTTAAAAAAAAAAGAAGAAAGAAAAATGAAAAAAGAAAAGCTCGACTTTCCAATGGCTGAAGAAGCCCCAAATGACAGTTTCTCTCCCTTCCAATGGAAGTCCCACAAATTGCTCTTTCCAATTAGTGGCTTCCACCCTGCTCCCAAGAAAGGCGTCTCGCTCTCCTTTGTTATGCCACAGTCGTGATTGTTCCCTCGCTAACACTGGCAGGAGGAGGACTGAAAATTAGGATCCCCCTCACATCGAAGTTTTTTTTTATCCCCCCCTTCTTTATTTAATGATTCACTTCTTTCAAATTGAAAGCAGATAATTAACGAAAATTGCTCTTTTACGTTAAAGTATAAGGTTGGCTTCAAAATTAAACGTTCTTCTAGAAATAGCCTACACCTCGAACATGTTTAATTCATTACTGGTTTTGTAACTGATGTACGCGCTCCCCTTTTGACTTATGAAATTTAATAAGTTGAAATTTATTTCGTGTAACTTCGATGTCAAAATATAGTAAGAGTTAAATCACGCTCTCAACTCCGAAAATAGAAACGGAAAAAAAATTGCAATTTTGTTGTCTGCTTTAAAAATTTTCCTCGGATGTGAACTCACAAACTTTTCAAATCGACAGACTTTTCAAAAAAACGACAAATTAATCGCTAGCAGGCCTTCCTTTATGTACACTTAATCTGGTTAAAATTGACCAAAACCCTCAAAGTTTCCACAATATGACAAAATTTAAATATAATGATACAGACACATGATTGCGAAATATCTAATTTGAAAAACATGCGATAATATGAGAATGATGTCCTTATAAAGTTTGGGATTTTCTTCTAATTCATGGTATAAAATACTCATCGTAAAAAAAAATCTGGACCCAGAAGGAATCGGCAAATTGGGAAGATATTTAAAAGGAAGTTAGTACTCACCAACAACAACAAATGATTAAACAATGAGCGTGGGTATGACAAAATTTATGGTCAAAATACCAAAATCATTACAACTCTCAATAAGATGTAGGTCTTGATGGTATGGAAACTCCTATCTAAAATCGAGTTCCTTTTGTAATAAAGTGAATAAGCCAGAAACTGTGGACAAGATGATAAGCTAACAAAGACATAGGAAACCACTGTTAGCTTGTGGAATAGTGGTTTCCTTTGTCTTTGTTAGCTTATCGAGTTCCTTTGATTGTGGAAACAAAATCAAAGTCACATTGACAAAGATCCGGTGAATATGGAGGGTCAGAAATTCACCAGTCATTCTTTGTGATAGAGCACGGTGAAAGACATGATTTAGAGTGCCTTTAAGGAGAGTGGCGACAACTCGGAACGCCATAGTTTTCCCAAAATATCGTGCCGTGTGCATTACAGATATAGGGAAATTAATAGTTTACGTTCCGTTTTTCGTTTTATTGTGCATGTTTCTTAATTTTTGCTAATAAAATTGCTTTATTAAAGTTTAAAAGTTGTGGTTTTATTAGATCCGCTTTAAAATTAACGATTAAAGTGGCGAAGAGCGAAGAGAAAAAATATTTTTTCATAATAAAGTATTTATTGTTTTACTGTTGTTCATAAAAATGTGAACCTCATAAAATAAAGTGATTTTTTAATGTTATAATAATAGATAAATATTTCAAGGAATTTTTATTCAAAGGTCATTCGGACCCAACGAGCAAGTTTTTTTTATCTTGAAAAAAGTAAAACAAACCGTAAAACCAATAGTAAAAATAACATTTAATAAACACAACATATTTAAATCATGTATTATATTCAAACGGAGAAAAATTTTGGAAAATGAAACTTGAAATTTAAGTATTTTATAGATAGTTTGTAGCGTCAAAATTTATTTTTCAGTTGTTATTTAATTGCTAGACAGTGAAGTGATCAACGAGGCCTGATGACGAGCGTAGTTGTTTACGCGAAAAGTTTTGCCAATTTTTTTGTCTGTTACCACCTAGACGTAACTATTATATTTTCGGGTTCATATTTTTAATTTTATTTTCAACTTGCAAACACAAAAAAGTGACGTTAGAACACAATTCCACGATAAAAAGAATGTAAAAGTGAATCTAGATTTTTACCTAAAACTAATCATCGATAATTGCGATTTTTTTTTCATCTTTTGTAATAGATGTCAAATTTTTATTTTTGTCTGAATGTAAAATGTGTTTAGACTGTGCTAAATATAATTTCTTTTGTTATTGGCTTTTAGTTACCCTTTTTGCTGAAAAGGTGAAAAAATCAATTCTCAAACTTGTTTTCAGCTGATCAAATAATCACTATTATGAAAATTAAAACGTTAATGTGCTTCTTTTTTTAACCTCCTTTATCTAATATGCAAATAAAAGCTTGGTAGGCTGACCAGCATTAGCTATCTTTACATTTCTTCTTAATAAGCTGAAAGCTATCGTAAATTGTACTTCTGGTGATTCAATCGTTGGAAAAACATGGCCGACGGCCCGAGTTGTCGCCACTCTCCTTACAGGCACCCTAGACCTGATTAGAGTCACTGTACAAGAAGCGTAGCCTACGAGAAAATCGATTTTCTCGTAGGCTACGACAAGAAGTGACTCTAGACCACAGAGTAAAGTCATTTTACTCTGTGCTCTAGACCATGGAAGAAGGAGATAACTTCTTCCATGCTCTAGACCTGATCAGAGTGCCTTTCGAGTGCACTCTAGACCTGATGACTTTGGAGAGTGCTCTATTGATGGATTAGGGAAGTGCTGTAGCACGAGTGTGGACAATGCTGGAGAGACTAAATGTGAGGTGTATTCCACTACTGATCACTATCCTATTACACTCCAATCATTATAGTTATTACATTAAAGATTAAAAGTTCCCACGAAAAAACAGATGCTTATTTGAAAATGAAAGTAATTATTAATCTCGTAATTACAATAATTATCTGGTACAATTCTAGAATTGAAGGTAAATATTAGTTTTTTGCTAAACAGGTGGTGGCCTTACAGTATAACAGAGGGACATCAGTTTTTTTACTATTTTCGAGTGACGTCTAGAAGAGATGCTTCAACGATGCTTGTTAGCAGTGATAGAAACCATTCTTTCATATTTCGGCGATACTATTTCATAGTTGCCCACAAATTCCTAACAGACGGTAGAATCGTGAACTTAAGAATGAATGTGCGCCAATGTCGATAGTATAGGGCCACTTCTGCACGGGATCTTCTGAATTCACATTTCATCGCTATAAAAACAGCTAATCGAAAGCATCTTTCGTGAATAATAGAATTGTCTTATAAAGGAAAAGAAACTGCAGGACTTCAAGCTGCATCTGGAAGTCCTATTGATGGGTTTTGACCATCTCAGAATATGGGTGAAGCCAATGATAAATGGATACGATGAACTTGTTTACGCCTTGGTTAAGAGTTATTTCTAAATGGGTAATATCGGGTTATCAGACTATTTCACCTGCCCCTATCCAAAAAGCCAATCACAACGGCGATACTCCCGCACTGAAGCTCGCCGAAAGGAACCTGAAGGAGAAGTCAAAACTCGAATTTTTTCAAATTCGAAACCCGAATTTTTTTTTGTGGGAATCAACCTCGGAGGATTAATACGACTAGAAATCAACTATTAATCTTCCTAGGAATCAACTAAAAAATAGCAGAATAGAGAAGCATAAACGAACGCAATACATTTTCACGTACGAAACTGATTTTATTTGTACATAGACTCTTTGGAAAAGGCAATGCAGAAAACCCTTTAACGGTTAATTGGCGACTCGATGATACTAATGAACACCCATTTACATTGAGTGAAATGTTAGAGATAAGGACGATAGTCTGGCGGAAGCAAACTTCTGAGTAGTACTAATAAGGAAACTGAAATGGGGAAAGATACACCGATCTAGAATGAATGGCGGCTTTTATGTCACTTGTCTTGTACGGTTACTCCTGATAAGATTTCATGATAGAATGCAATCATTTTTTTACATGGGTTTATAAATGGTTATTATTGATTAATGGAATTTAGTTAATACATATAAATCTTGTATAACCTCATTCGACTCTTAAGTGGCGCACGCCATCAGGAACTGCCACGAGGAACTCTTGTAAGTGTATCCAATTGGAATATCGCCAGACAGTTGTAAGTAAACAATTTCGAGACCGAAGAGAAAAGGAACGGGGTAGAGGAGGAGGAGGAGGGAAGGAGACGACGACATGCCATAGAGTAAACACGCCAAGGAGAAGAGATGATGACTCCGCTTTAAATAATTTTATTGGGGAAAGGATAAGTAAATATTTACAGTGTTGTGATTTATGAGTCGTACGAGTTTATTCCTTTATTATATTACCAAACTATTATGTTATCAGATCACATTGTATTACGTCGAAATTATACTCCTTGTTCGTCATCTCTCGGATGCCATCTATAAATAAATGGTGCTCTTAAAGAGAGAGATAGCGATCCAAATTCTTTCGTCTCGATTCTTTACACAACAACTGTTGATGGAATTAAAACAAAAGAGTTGACGAGGCAATGACTTGTTTAAAGTTGAAAACGTTTTCTCTCGAGTTGGGCTTGTGTTCTAACTCTTTTTCTTCTAATTAGCACTGTTTTATGAAGATTATCATTATTGAAAAATTAGTATTGTTAATAAAGCATAGTCAATTTTCTCCACTGTAGGTATGGTCTAAAAATGGTGATGTGAATAAATTTCGTCTAAAGAAAAAAATTCCAGCAAAGAATGCGCAAGAAAAAAATATCACGATATTCTATAAATCTCTCTCTCTCTCTTGCTGTATCTTTTTTCTTGGATAAAGCTATAAAATATCGCAAAATATTTTAAGATTTTTTGGGATATCCCGACCTTAGACTATAGGGTAATTGATCCAAAATTTCAGTACTTTATTTAAATGGGTTTTCCTTTTTATTTGCATTTACGGTTTTCCCTTATATTGTATGTATTATTTTCTGCGTGTGTTTATATTACTTTGTTTCTTATTTTCTGCATGAATTTTGAGCGGCGTAATATCAAAGATCGGTCGGACTCTGAGTATGTTTACCTGTAAAATGATAGCCCGGGGCACATGTCAAGGAAACCAAAAGGTAAACGTAATGGCAAATTTTCATCCTGGGCAGGGGGAGAGGGAAGTGATCATCCAATTCTCACGCGCGTCATAATCCAATCTCCTGACATTTCGGTGTTGTCCAACTAAGCTTTCGGTTTTTATCTTGTGAGAAATTTCTCACCGAGTAAATTGTGGAAAGAGCTTTTCAACAAATTACCTTACACAGATACAACACATGCACAAAGGAATAAGAACGGAGCGGGATTAAGACCAGGAAAGAGGTACTTAATTGGGAAAGCGTCGTGTGGAGTCGTGTATTTGAGAGGGAAAAGAAGGGCATGCGAAGATCTGTCATCATAAACTAATTCTATTCACCGTGGGCTTTCTCTTAAAAAATGTCACGACTAAGGGAAGGAGATTGAGGGTTCAAACCGTTTCCACCCCTATTTCAGAAGATGTTCAACTTTTTTTTTTCTTTTCTCAAAATGGCAAAGTTTTCATGACAGTCACGATCTCTACGTATTCTTCCTCCTCTTGAACTGTTATTCTTAGACGTACTATCCGTCTAAGGATAACTCCAAAATAAAATATAACGAATTCAAGTTTTAAACCTGAATAATTTTAAATAGCGATTAAAGGTCGATTGTCCCTTGAATCGTTAAACTGTAAAAATGCGAATAATTTAATGGAGTTTCCATTGTTGAATCGGTTAATGAGCTTTGAATCTTCAACGACTGCGATCCATAAAACATGAACACCGGCAGAGACAACGATTAGATTCGTTTAAAATTCCGAAAATCATTTCGTTCCACCTGTTGTGCTTCAAATCGGAGCTTCCAGAAGGGCTCGCTAATAAAAATAATCCTGATAACAATGACGACGTACAATAACAAGAATTCCAGGCCATTAAACTTTAACACCTCCTCGTCTCCCATCTGTGTGCTTCAACAAAACAAGTGTGATTAATTCCTTAACTTGAGGCACATTAAGAAGATAATTGCGCAATTTGTGCGTCTGTGGCTGTACGAGCAGTAATATGCAATTTTGCACTCCAAAGGAAAGGTTGGCGCAGGGAAACGCTTTTCCGTCGTTCATGTTAATGGATGAACTGTTAAATCGGTGAGAGTAAAAGGTAGCCGAATAAAAGAGTCATTTCTATTCTATTCTCACAGAGTTTTCATACCTAGACCCAAAAGCAAAAAATCACTTGATGGTAGTCTTGTTAATAAAATCAGGGGGATTTTTATATGGTTAGATTTTTCTTCCTTCGCAGGCAATATAACGAGAGAGACGATGCTTTAAATCAAAGGCAACAGAACAACAGTTAAACGTTAACTGGGTATTGTCGTCCTCTACGGCGAATTTATTATGTTCCTTCTAGTCTTATGTGACCTGCTTTTCTTAGTGTACCTTTATAGTCGTTATAAATAAACGAAAACTCGGGAGAGAAAATAGTGAATAGCTTATTGAAGGTTAATCATTTTTGTTGTTTTCATAATACTCATGATCTAAATTATAAATGAGACATAATTCTAAACGTGATTAGATTGCTGAAACCGATCGGGGAGGAGGAAAAAAATAAGTTAAATCGAGGATAATCAAAATTCAGAAGCTGCTAACACAGCATACAAATTCTTTTCTCCTCTCCGAGGTGATTAATTATAAGGAGCGATCAATCACTGCAGTTGTTGTTGGCTTGGGTCTTTCGAACACGTTCCACGAAAAGAGTGACAGGTGGCAGAGGAGATCGAACGACGCCCTTCTTCGACTCATCTGTTGAGATTCCAATCAAAAAGTTATCGCTCGTGTTCGCCTCATTAAATGTGCGCCCGTGGTGATTAATCCTTAGGTGAATGAATTCGTGCAAGGCCTTCACGACGGACGAGGACGTGAAGAGTACGACGCCCCTATATCATGCAAAAAGCGGAAAGCGATCCGACAGAATAATACAAGGCCAGACGGAGGAAACAGTCGTCCATGAGACTCTTAAATTGTGTGAAGATGATTTTCTTTTTTTAATTGTCCTTATCATTCTATTTTAAATATTTTATATCAATTTTTACAACATAAAAAAAAAATCAGGTGTTGGCGGTGAAGGTTCTCACCTGCGCCGTCGAACTGAGTTTTCTTGTAACAAGCATTGCACCCGTCCATGTAGTAGGTGGACTGGTGGTGTTCGAGGGTGAAATTGGCGTCTCCGCACTCGTGGTTGTCCTCCACCCACGAGCAGACGAAACAACTCACCCGGGGACGCTCTGTCGGCGCCGGTTCTAAATGCGAAAAGAAAAAAAAAAACTAATTAATACCATTAAAATTAAATCATTAACATGTTTGCTTTTTTTTTTCCTAAGTCGGTCATATCAACAGCTTAGTCGGTCATATTGAATCTAGAAATAAATGAGTTTAAGGTTTGAAAAAATAACGTTAAATCGCAATTTATGTACATATGATATAAACAACATTTATAGACCCAACAAAAAATCTTCAAAACTAAATCATAAACGAGTAAAGCCATATGATAAATGACTCAAACGACTTGAACTCAACTCGACTTGACATTTGGCTCTAGGTTAATGTCATCCAATTGGCGAGTTCACGATTCGAGATTAAAGGATTATAAGCAAATCGGTTTAAGCCCCTTTGGCGTCGGTGTTTCCTTACATGTGATTATTAGTTTAATGACCAATCATAAACATTTCTGGACATTTCTCTCCCTTCATAGCCGTGCCGATTCCTCTAAACTGAGGCAACTTTAAACGAAGTTCCCACCCGCCCACCCACACATAATGGGACCTAATGGGTTAAATAATCCTTCCATATCTATAGACAATTGCAATCGATTAACGTAAACGTTTTAGCCATTTAACGAATGACCCACGCAAACATTTACCCTTTGATTCCAACCAATTGACTTTCTTGAGAGACAAACAAAAGTTCAGAAGCATCTTCAGCCTACGAAGGAATTATAGATCGAGTCTATTGAAATGGGTGACAGCCAAAGATCAGGTGACGGTTGTGAGAATTTGGTGGTGTTTAAATAGCAAATGATTTAAGAATAATGGTTATGTAAATTTTCGAGATAAGTAAAATTCGTTTATCCTGAACTTCTTTTGAGTACTTTTCCCGCTCCTTAATTTGTATAATTTGTCTATTGGTATAATTGCCCCATTATTACATATTCGTAGTTTCAGAACACTGTAATGAATTCATATTATCTAAACAGGCAATCTAGATTTCTCCACTAGATTATAAGTTGACTTTAAGAAGTTATACATCTAGTAATATTCATAATAAAAACTCTACCATATGAGCAACCACTCCCATTTGTACATATGTCTTTATAAGTAAAAAAAAAAAAATGTAAACCCAAGGCACTTCAACCAGATTCAAAACATCCTCAGCTGACCTTGTCAAGAATTATACATATTCAATATAATAAAGCTGATGAAAAAAAGGAAAGAGGAATTAAAAAAGAAAAATGGGCACAGATGTATGGCTTTGCAGACTTAGTTGCAGCTGAAACCATAAAAACTCGTTACTTCTTCCTTGTAACCGATAAAGTTAGCCTGTCCGTAGTTTAGATCTCCTTTTATTAAAGCAGAGCTCTACTGCTTATAAAATGGTTAAGACACGAAAACATTTGATTCAATATCGGCTAGAAATTTTTGATAGTACATTATTATAGAAGATGTTTAGTAATACGAGAATTTTACTAGCTAATCAGAGGGTGTTCAATTATTGATGTTAATTATTGTTTAACCTTTGATAATTGAACGCCGCTGATTGACCAGTAAAATTTAGATATATTTGGTGCATATATATGGTTAATCACCAAATTATCTCTTAAATTAACGTACCGCATTACCAAATGTATATTGGGGAAAGTCTCCATGTCATTAGCGTTATTAATAATAGAGTTTAAGGTGGGGGGTAGGGCTGAGTAGGCCTCTGTGAACTTTGTATTGTTGCGTATTCGTTTCAATGTTAAGCGTTAATTGCATAATCTGACGACACAATAAGATGCCAAGTACTTTGACCTTATGGATGGTTTTGCATTCAAAATGGGACCAAGATCCCTTTTTCTCTTTGTATCTATTGCTAAGGGGCTATGAGAATTTTCAGCTATTATTATCATATTTTCTATATTTTACGTGATTTTCTTTTAAGCTTTCGAGCCTTTTCACCTTCATCGATGGCACGTTCGGTTTTAACAACGCGAGAATGCACAGACAGCCGCTGACACAACAGCCTTAAGAGCTCAGCAAAGAATGGCTTCAGCTTAAAGCCCCACAATTTTTTTTTTAATGTCTTAGAGATCAAGACTTTTTAAAGTTTATTTGTAAATAAAAAACTGTAGTGATTTACTACGTATATCTACAAACTCCCTGACACACTTTTCCAGTTTTATGTGAATTAAGATTGCTATATTGCTAAATTTAATCTAATTACGGAGCTTCTTGCTTCAATTCCGTCAACAACTACTTCCATATGTTGTCCTTTCACCTCCTCACGTACAAATTGTGCAATTTTATTTCGCAGACGATCTTTATCTTTCACAAACGAATCCATCAACCCCTCTCGTAACCCGGTAGTCTTTGAATAGAATTCCAAATTCTTATACATTACTATCGAGCTTATTACTAAATTCAACGACTGCGTGTGAGAGATATATATATAAAAAATAACAAAATAAATTGCCTCTTTTGAGGTTAATTAACAACGTTGATTGAAGCCATGTTAATTCCAGCTTCGTATCTTTCATTTGTCTTTATTTGCCACCGGACATGATTCATGGCGTTGCGAAGCCTTTTAGGCGAGATAGTGGGAGAGATATATAGACAGACTGCAGCCATTAATTTCCCCACCTCCTTTCTTAATTTATAAAAATTATCCCGTCATTGGTTTTCTATGGCTTCCAAGGCACCATAAAACAGCCGTGATAATAAACACGTGGGCGCACGAGGGGCCAATCTCCACGTGGCTTTTTATTGGGTGTGAAAACTTCAACCCTCTCCGTGTTGTCGAGATAAGAGAGGAAGTGATTTACGAAGACAACGCTGACAGGTTGGACCGAGCATCTACTTGGGAGGGAGAAATTTTTCGAGTAAATAATAATCACAATAACAACAACAACAACAGAAGATTCTCATAATTATATAGAATCGGAATTATGAATGCGTTTCTACTTTTTTTTTCTATTCTGAACAATATAAGCTAACATGGGCAGGACGGTGGGAAGGGAAATGAGGGAAATAAAATCTGCCGAGATCACGAACGAAGAAAGAACCATAAACAGAAGATCAAGGTTTTTCTACCGGTTGTCCAAAAAAATTTTTTTGAGAGGGAGGTACTACCAAATGGATCACCTTAACTGGCAGAACTAGAAACCAGCTGCTCCACCAAATGGCGTCGAACTAGTTTTCTTGCCCTTAAACGATTAAGTTATTCTCTTTTTTTTTCTCTCATTAATTTACTGATCTTATCTAGCCTTTATAGGGTATTACGGCACAGAAAACTTCATTCATCGTTTCAGAACTACAGCTGATGCCAGTTTATAACCGCTTTAAATAGCAGAAAGAATAACAGGAAAGAACTCAATAGGAGTTTCGCGGACTTTTTTTTATTTAATAATTTTTTGAACTATTTATACTGCTAATATTCAAAATAGAAACGTGGAGGCTAAAATTAAGCGTGACTTCATATTTAAACGCTCTGCTAATACAAAGATCTTCATTTGATTTTGCAATCCCACAAATTTGTATAATTGGACGGATGACAACAAATTTCGAAGTCCAAAAAAATTACACAAAATGGGGAGGGAAAAAAAAAAAGGCTTTAAAGCTAAAGAGGATAGAGTGGCGGTTCATTGACACTATTCTACAGGATGAGACCAGTTGCTTTCCCATTGTTATCATTATATTCCAGACTCATTAACTTCGGATATTTATTTTCCCCATTATCCCTACGCATTTTTCTGTGCCCATTTTTCACTCTTGGTTAACAGGAAACTGATAATTACGAATAATCTCCGTTAAGTTTTACTTTAATTAAAAAAAAAAAACCCGCAATAAATTATATGTATATTAATATTTGTCGTCTGTTTTGATGCGCTCTGCTCTTGAGAAATTGGAGCAGGCTGCAGTTCCGTGCCCCTGACTTAGAAGTTTGATCCAGTCGCTGTCGTTTAAATAAACCTCAAACACTAAGTACAGTATAAATTATAAGCAGTGGAAGAGCAAAGGAAATAGAATGAAGTAGAAACAGTCTTACTTGACTCGGTATCTTCTTCAAAGAGTGTTGCCGCCAAAACGAGCGCTAGGAGGGCGGCGAACACGGCCACCGACAGACTCGAGGACATTCCCATCCGACGACGCCTCCCACGGTCAGATGCTTGAAGGAATAAAAAAGAGAAAGAAAAAACAAAAACAAAATTATTACCGTTGTTATTACTGAGTGAAAATATCATAATATAATTTATATTAAACATGAGCGGCGCTAAAGTGTACCTAAGTGCTAAGTAGGACAGCAAACTCCCCACTAAGCAGTGTTTAAAATATAATGAATTAACACACTAATGTAAATGAATTCGTTCGCAGAAGGATCGCTTAAAATAATGATGACTGTAGACAGTAGAGGATAATGATAAAATAAAACCAAAAAATTATTATTACAAATATTTCCTGTACATCTCGTTTGGTTGCTGTTATTTGAATGAAGAAGATAGACGATAAGCTTCCATACACCAAGCACTCACAATTTTAGTCCGTTATCTCCCGACGTCACTTATTATTATGAATATCCGATATAGTAAACTAGTTATGATGCATATGAATGAATCGTATTCGTCCATGTTGAATGAAATCTACAAACACATTATTCGTTCTCTTGTCGGAGTGGCTGAATGAATGACGTCGAGAGAGCGCGGGATCCTGTTGTAATAACCACTCATGCAAATGAGAGGAGAGTGAAGGAAGGACGTTTTAACAAGGGTCCTTGATAAAATAGCCGATGTCGCTCCGAAAGATCAGAGGTTAACTGTGAGGCTCACCGATTAGGGACTGAACGATGAACCTTCTCCATTGTCCGATCGAGTTCCACGAGACGTTTAAAGATGAAGTTCTCAGTGTTGTTCATCGTTCATAATACTGGACAATTTCACTCTTCTTCCTCCCTCCCACTTTTATTTCAAAGCAATTCAAACCAAGAACTAAATAACTGAAAAGCTCATTGCTAGATTAGAAGCTCTTCAAATAGCGAATGTTTAGCTGGAATAATTAGTTAAGCCCACGTAGTTGATGGCGTTTACAATAAATGTTAATGCAGTTATTAGTGTAAAAATAAATAGCTTGATAGCTGCAGCTAAAATTGGCATAATGGCCCTATAATTAAACAAATTTTTTAACTGCTCCATCATTCTTAATTTCAGTTGTCCTCCCTCCCTTTTCAGCAGTTTTTTTTTAAATTTTGATACTTAGGCAACAAGAAATTTAAAAAATAAAGTCGCAAGAAAGAAAAGAATATTTTTTTTTTCTCTTTCTCTCTCTGTGTTACATGTCGTTCTTTTCAACATTGTTCTTCTCTTTTTTCACGTCCGTGGGCCTTCTTCAAATTAACGAGTGCACAGTCTTATTTTAATATTAAATAAATGTAGAAGGAAAAAAAGTTATTTGATACATAAAACCAAAGACCAAGAAGCAATTTTTTTTTTCATCCCACTTATTCAAAATACAAATATTTATTTAATAAGTCACTCCATTCACCACTAAAATCGTGATTCATGCTTCCATCTTTAATCTCTGTCTTCTTATTTTTAGGGAAGAGGAGGGTCGAGAGAAATATAAATGTTTGGAAGGAGGGGATTTGAAAAAAAATTTGGACACATCGGAGCTTTCCTCCTTCACTCCATTCCATATAGATCATCACAGCTTTGCATGCACACGCGCTTTTTTTTCTCCTTTCCCGGTTGACGATTCTTAAATTGCGCCGATCGTCGACTCCTCATTCAAATGTTGTCGCTATCACCAGGAAAAACACCTCATAACCTTGACACCATTTCTGCTAATCGCTGTTGCTGTCATTATTATTAATTGTAATGGTAACGAATAATTAAAAAAAAAATTTCCAGAATCACACGTATGGTTTTGTGGTTTGGTTAACCTTTTCTAGCAGTTGGTTTATGAAGTGCTTTTTATGTCACATCATCCATTCTGAGGGTTCAGTTGCCTGTACTCAGTGAGTATTGGGAAAGTCAACTTTCTCTTCCAGGATACGCTGATTGTTCCAATTGGTGTCGTTAAATAAATCGACAGGAACACACTGTTCACGCGGAAGAAGTAAAATCGTTCGGATTAGAGCAATATAACTTTAAATGTGCTCGATCTCGCTACGTTTTATCTTCTTATAACTTAATTATCCAAGAACGATAATACGTGCAGCACAAAGCTAAAAATATTTCTTACAGGTGTAATATAAAACTTTAAAAATATTGTTTTTTCTTCACCATAATCGTTCGTCGTCAGAAGGGTACGAGCCGACCAAGGAATTCTCCCATTGGGGGATCCTGTCAGTGCATCAACACCCACATCCTCTCTCTTCCTCTTCCCCATCAACGGGTCCGAGATCTGTGTAGAATTGTCATTTCCCACCAAGTGAGGTGTCTCAAAATATAACGCTTTCCGTTGCCATGACGACACCATTTCCTCTGCAAGCGTTAACAATATAACCACACGAGCAAAAAAAAAAGAGGGAGCGAGATGGGAAAGGGAACCTCCTCTTCTTCGCCCTCCCCTTAACCTCTGACCCTGCCAACCTTTTCTTCTTGTGAAGGGACCCAGTGCTCTTCCATCTGCTGTCACTCCTTCAACCCCTTCCCCGGGTGAAAGACGATCTAGTTGGCGAAGAGGATACCAACAGGCGTCTTGACAACGAGGAGAGGGGGGCTAGGGAGACGAATTTAATCAGCGAACATGTGTGACACCGTATTGAAAAATTACTCTAGAAGATACTAGGTCTTTGGGAAAAAAAGTAAAAAAAAAAAAAAAAATTCTTAAATAGGATCATCTAATTGTTCCATTAGATCACTGCTACTTAATCCGTTGCTGGGACGAGACGTGAGTTCGGACGGTGTGGAGGAAGCTCGCGATTAGTGTCATTTTTATATTCGAAACTCTATTTTGTATATACCTTGTAGTTATATATTTTTAAATTACGTTTAAATCATTATTAGAGGGCAAACATAAATATAATAAATTCTGAGATGGCTTGATACACTTTATTTATAAATGAATGGTTACTGACAAAAGAATGAAACGAGTATTATGGTTTATTAGGAATCTATGCTTTTCACTTGCCTCTGTATAATTACCAGCTTTTAATTTAGACAATTTTTAAAAAATTAAAAAAAAACTTTCAATATCGCTCAAACGATTACGAAGTAGACGCTGAAACCGCCTATGATAAACTGCAATATTTTCGCGTGTGCTTTCAATTCATTTTATTCCGCAAACACAAGTGTAGGTTAATCATTTAAAACACACCCAACGACATCAATACTTCCTTTTACATTTAATACCACGAATTATCTTTTATTAGACTAGAATTTCTATTTTATTTTCAATATTCGACACTTTTCATTAACTTAAAATGAATTCAATTTCAACTGATTAGTATTTTCGCCTTGAAAAAAAATGACTTTTGATATTTAAAGGTGACTAAAAAGTGTTACGTAAATTACAATGTTATGAAACTTACCTTAAGGATCGAGGCGAGATGATTACAAGATGGTACATAACCGTTTGTCAGCTATTGCAATAGTACACAAGGAAAGAGAACAATGTTGAGCAGCTGGAAGAACGCGGATAATCCTCCTCTTTCGCCAGCTGACCGAGCGGTTGCCGCTGTTGCTTGTTACGCTCGCTCCCCTAGTCTGTTTCTCTGGGACGTTTTTGGTCGGAAGCAAAAGCAGCCGATGTTTCGCAGAGTGTTTCCCATGGTCACCGACAGAGGCCGGCACTCCACTCGGAGCTTCTCGTATGACAGTGATTAAGCGTCACGATATCGTGATTGCTTTTCTGAAGGTTTCAGGTGCGAATAATGACTTTATGGAAATCCGGAAGTATCGTTAATATTCAAAAGAAAGAAAACGAGTTTAAGCGTTAAAAATGTACGTGCTTCCCAATTTTAGGTTTTTGTGTCATTCCGGGTAAAAGTAACTTATTATAACCACCTTAATTTAGTTTCCTATTGGCTGAAGTTGTTGTCTTTTTTTTCTTATTGAATGTGAAGATAATGCCTGGTTACAATAGCAGGGGCGTAATTTCAAATTTAACTCTCAACGCCTCACCTCTTAAAATTTACTTTAAACAACTTATAAGTTAATTGAGTTATCTAGTCATTCGTGTACTTAGCTTTCATTTTATGAATGTGAGGACATTTCAGTGCTTTTTTTCCTGCTATACACAGGGAGTGAGATACAGAAACACATGGGGTGGATATGGAATTTGAGTTGTCATGCGTAAAGATGATATACGAGAGCTTTCCGGAAAGTTCTCGGAATTGAGTGTAATGGTACAAAAAATTTCTGGTCAAGACAAAAATATTTTTTTGCAAGCGAACAGATAAAGATAGGTCAAGATAAAAAATACTTTTTTTGATTCGGCTTCATACCTTTATTTTTGGACATAATCACCAAAGTTATTCAAGCATTTGTCATAGCGTAAAATGAGGTTTTCCATTTCCTGATGAAAGTAGCATCCTGCAGAAGCATTTCACTGAAAAATCATCTTCCCGTAGATGTTTCTTCATTTTGCCAAACAGATGTAAGTTCGAAGGGGATCCGGCTATACGGTGGATGGGGAACACATTGCCAATGTCAGGTGTGCTGTACGAGATCTGTTGCCGTGCGGGCGACATCATTTTCCCTATAGACACGATCCTCCTGTGAATGTTGACAGGTTACATGTTTTCTGCCAACAGAAAACGGACCTCAGTGATCATTTCAGTACTATCGCCATTCTGTCACTGCGCCCGAATTCTGTTTACTGGCATCTGCAGTTATGAGCAATCTATCGCTGGAACTACAAACTATCGTATCACAGCAGCGAGTTGAGATTCTTGATTTCTGAGTAATAAAATAGGGAAACTTATTTTTTGGCTTACCTTCGCATTTGTCGATATAATTAATCTCTTCTAAGATTAACACCAGGATTATCTCATAAATTCCTGTTATCACTTAACGGAATTCTACTGTAATGTTTTTTTACCTTACACAGGTTGATTCACCTTTACATGAAAGAAATTGGAATGCGCGTAGTTCGCGTGATTGTTGTCACGTGTCCGCATCATTGTCGTCGCGTGAAGCCATTGCTGAGAGAACAATTCCACCGTGAATAATCCCGTTTTAAGAAGGATGTACAGGGTGGCTGATTTTAAACAAATCTGTGGAATTTCTAGAAAAATACAAATGAGATAAAAAAAAATGTATGCCGGATGAAAGTTTCATGGTTTCGAGGGGGCCATCTATCCCTGTCAAAATTAGACCGCCCCGGGGATGGGTGAAATATTAAATAGAAAAGATGAAGTACTTTTTTCATCTCCAGCATCGATTCCTCCTTTACTTTCGTTATCTCCAGATTTCGTTTTTTTTAATTGCAGATTCGAATTCTACGTCAAAATTTTGTAGGGTCACAACTTCGAAAATTGGCGAAAATTGGGAACCGCCAGGTTTCATTCCACAATGAATTAAAAGTGGGCCTTTTACTTTTTAGATGACTTTCACGGGTTCGTAATTCAAGATCATGGATGATTTTGATGCTTCTGGCTAGATATACGAAGTACGTCCAGAAAGTAAGTTCCGTTTGATAGTGCACACACAGAAAAAAATTTTTTTACATGTACAATATAATCTCCATACCTTGAACTATTTTTCTATATAGCTTCCATCATTTTGAAGGCGCTTATCATAGCGGGGTACATAAAAAGTTGCCGCCTGTGATTCAACCACGTAATGAAAGCTTCTTTTACCCCATGGGCGGAATGGCAGTCTAAATTGTACCGGTCAGGTAATGGGAAAAATCGGCGAAAGCGGCCCAAAGTAAAGCCAGCAACCAGGCTATCCGTCCGGCCCATCGGGATTTTTCTGTGGGCACCAAGGAACGACTTCAGATACAAAAAGAGATGAAAATCGCTAGGTTCGAGGTCAGGGCTGTATGGGGGTGGTCAAATTGTTCCGAGGCAAAATTCTGTTAAGAGTTTTTCTGTATTGCGCGACGCAGTTTTCTAAGTATCTAGGCGTTCTGTATTGCGTGGCGGGATTTTCAGTTTTCTTTGCCATTTTAAACAAGCAGAGTGAAGCGTACACAAATGACAGTTACCTCAAAATGGCATCAACCCCTTCCCAAGGAGCCAGTATAACTACATGTACAATCGCAGTTCGCGCATGTGCAGTAAAACTTTTTTTTTTTTTTAACTGCACATGCGCCGAACTGCGATTGTAGCGCTGTCGCGGCGAGAAATAGAAACATGACTTAATTTCTGGACGTACCTTGTAGAATACGTTCTAGCATACAGAACAACAGCTTCATGATATTTTTATGACATTCACCAAGAATAAGTAAAATGTCAACAATATCATTATGAGCGTAGTCAACAGGCAATTGACTTGGGACCCACACATTTTAGGACATGTGTATCTTCCAACAGGGTCCCCACACGGGCACTCATGTGCCTTCTGCCTAGGGGATCCCCACAATGCTAAATCTGATCCTGGTTAGCTATCTCCAAGTAAATTCTTTGACTGTTTACGATTGTTCCTAAGTAGCCTTGCCTTATGGTACCCTGGACTATGTGGGCAGGGGATAATCCCATATCAACTATATTCGTGCGGTGGCCTTATTGTCAGAATGTGTGAGCGGCAGCATATAATTAACTCACTCGAGCTTCAATTTAACTAATTTGCCGATTGCAGGGCAATCTATCATGAGCCAAGGAAATGTTCAAGAGAAAGAAGTGTTTGTTTGCTGTTGTTTTTTGAAATCGAAGATTCAATCTGGAATGAAACGTGGCGGTTCCCAATCTAACTTAACTTATTTTCGCCGATTACAATATCATTAATTACGAATCGAAAAAAAATTCAAATAAATCCAACATAGACTAACTTTTTTGATGTAGAATTCGAATCTGCAATAAAATATTTAAGATTTCAAAGTCTCTCTCCACCCCAGCCGCATCCTACGGGGAGCGGAGATGGTCCAATTTTGACAGGGTTGGATGGCCCCCATCAAAACCATGAAACATTTATCTGGACGTTTTCTTTTCCGATTTTATATCTCGAGAAATTCCACCGGATGGATTACAGAGGGTTGAGTACATTACAACTAAACGATTTGCAAGCGTCATAAATCTAGAGAAACCCCGCCGCCATGTTCGGTGATGTTCTATCTGGTGCCCACGGTGTCGAACTATGGCTCTGCATCGCAGTTTCCATTCAATAAGGCTTCGCCGCAGACAATTTTAGGTCGATCTGTGCCCACCCCTCTTCACAAGTTTTCCAATGTACGGGGTCGTCTACTTCCAAGGGCGCGTTTCAGCAGTCCAAAGCCGCAATAATCCATGGGGTATGCGTCTGGAGATTTCACGGGTATGTCTTCAAACGGAATTGAATGTATGCCCGTCTCCTGTTCCAGTGTTCGTAAATGGGCGACCGTTGACTTGGACGTATGACTCGCAGCTTTATCCTGATGCACCCATACCAGGTTTTGGATGCTTAACCAATCGGAGATTTTTGTGGATTATGTTGCGTACCGTTGACTGTGATGCCCCTACCTTATTTGCGACAGCCCTTTGAGTTTGGGGATTTTCTACAGAGATGAGACGCTTGACTTTGGCTACAACTTCCGATGTTCTGCTTGGAGTGGGTCATTGTCTTGAGGATCCAGGTTCGTCCAACGTTGCTGGTATTGCGGTTTTTCTGTTTTTATTTAGAATGTTACAGATTCCTGCCTTCGAAATGGTGAGACCCCTGCATTTGCATTGTTTTATAATCATGGAATAGGACCACTTCGCGTCGGAAAGTGCATTTATATATCCTTCCCAATATCTATCGATTTTTGGCGGCATTCTCGCAGCTAGCGTTTGTACAACAATTAAGAATGATGAAGCTATGTCCCCTCGTAGCCCTGTCAACCAGGTGGCTGGAAAATATGCATATGTAAATCGTTTAGTTATAACGTACTCAATTCTCTGTAAAATGAGCCACCTTATCTGTCGCTTGCGGGTGTGGTATGTCTCCACGATAATTAATTGAAATTTTTTATCACTACAATCTGAAGTAAATATAAAAAAGGAATAGAAGATAAATAAAAATAAAGTTAACTGGAGCTCAAAACATTGATTGGGGGCGCTCAAAACAAATATTGTGGGTGTGGAATTTAACTTGTACTGGATTACTAAGTACAGCCATAGCCTACAAAGATAACATCTAATATACTAATTCTCTTATCCCTCGGTCCGTCCGTCCGAGGCCAACATAGAAAGCAGGGAAGAGGTAGAACGATGATGATGTAACAATGTATACACCTTTTGTCCGCAGGCGTTCTCTCTAGGAGGTGTTGATAAAGCTCAATTTATTTTATTAGAGAGCATAGCAAAGTACAGAAGAAAATGAAACTGCTAACCAGTTGTTGAAGAAACATCATATTTAATAAGTAAGATTATCAATTTATACTTTAATATGGAATTTATGAGTAATTCCATCTTGCCAGATATTCTATCTTGTCATTATTATTATCATTGTTTGGGGAAGCCAAACTCGGATCAAGTCCGGAAGCCAATCCCAGAGGCGGACCCAAGAGAGTCAAATGCAAATAAGGGAAAAGTTACGCGCTCTGGGAGTATTGATGTTTGGGTGCAGGAATTTCCTTATTATGTGACAAGTGTTTAGAATTGTGGCTTTCTGTAAGGCTTTGTATAAGTGTGGGTTTAAATTTAGTCTTGACAGGCTTTTGTGTAGCGAGTGTGGGATAACCCCAGTGGCAGAAAGAACGATAGGAACAATATGTACTCTGGTAAGTCCCCAAAGGCGTTTTATTTCGTGTGTAAGATCGGTATTTTAGTGATCTTGTCAGTGTATGTCTTTTGTAAATTGTGTGTGTTGGAGATGGAGATATCAATTATGTAGGTCACTTTGTTTTGTTTATCTACTAGTGTAATGTTTGCTGTGTTATGAGAGATAGTTTTGTCAGTGATGTTCTCTAAGACAGTGTCTGGGATATATTTATAGTATAGAGTATGGATGTCCCTATGGGGTGGCCGTGGCCTGGTTGTCTCGTCGGTTGGCTTGCCAATCGATGGAGTTCAGCAACTTCAGGCGCGGCCAGCTGCTGGTTGGGTGACGGCCTGGGCTTGAGGGCCACCGCTGGCGGGACAGCTATTTGGGGCGCGGCTGTTGGGGGACTTTGGTCTGACCCATTTGCCGATTGACCATAGCTGGTGTTCCACCAGTTGGTGACAGCCTCTGGTCCATCATGAAACCCCCCGTGCTTCGGAGGGCACGTTAAGCCGTCGGTCCCGACTGCTACTGTCATCTCGTAGCAGTCGTTATTAATGGGATGGCGCAAAACTCCCTCGTAGGAGTAGGTGCCGCAGATTATCGCTTGCGATAATCTACCCTCTGTACCAGATAAGATAAGATGGATGCCCCTAGGTTTGTGTATCTTAGCTAGATGTTGATGTATGATATTGGCTACCTGGTTATGTCTGTGTAAATAATCTGTGTGCGTGAGTATTTTACAACTGGATATGACTTGTTGGATGGTTTCCTCTGCGATATGGCATTTCCTGCAAGACCCATCAGTAGAAACTTTGATACTATGTTTTCTGTAGCTTTTACTGTTAATGACCTGGTCTTGTATGGCAATCATGGTTCCTTCAGCTTCCCAAAGACACTCCTTTCACTCAAATGTTCGACGTTTTATTATTATTATGAACGGGGCCCACGCGCAGTTTGCGCGGTAATTATTTTTATCAAATTCAATTCATTCAAATTGTTTCGTTTGATGAACTCACATTTTCTCCTTTATTTATAGTTTTGTTATTGATTGATGATAAAAATTGTTGCTCAGACAACAGTGGTCAGGTGACTTTTCAGTTCCGGCGTGCGCTTTAAGTGAGCGCCAACAATGCTTAAACGTGCAACAACAATGCAAAACTGTTTCCGTGACGAACCCACATGTTCTCCTTTATATATAGTTGGATTACTAGAAATTCCACCCGTCGCATGACGGGCATGTTGGAACTGATGCCTAGGGAATCGGGGAGGTTTGAAAGTTTCAGTCGATTAATGGTAGATAATGTTTCTTCAGGAGAGTCAGAAGTAATAAAGAATGAAGTTGACTTACCCTACAGGTTGAAGGGTAAAGAAATGAAAGTGGAGCATCAGAGGCGTTCAAAACTTATATTCTCCAACAATATAGGCTACTGTTCATCTGCATATAAAATAAATTGGCTAGTGCGAGTCGGACTCGCGCATCGAAAGTTCCGTACTACTATATATTTACCAAAATAAACCGGTTTTGGAGTGTGTGGCACTGTGTTCTCGATTTCGGCTTTTATAGACATGTAATCCATAATAGTTTAAGTGTCGAAATTTATAAAATAAGCGCTTTGAACAAAAAGTTTTCAACTGATAAATTAACAGATCACCTTAAAAAAGATTTTATGTTTGGCGTTGCGCAACTTCAACTCACACTTGGCCAGTTTTTCATTATTTGTTGTAATACTTTAGAGTTTGAACTACAATTAAGCTTGTATGTATAACCGTTTTTACGATAGAACAAAAAAAACCAACAAAAAACAAAAAAAA
>JAHWFO010087465.1:398174-424649 GCA_023313115.1 Rhysida immarginata | reverse complement strand
AAATAACAAAATAATAAATCTATAAGTAAAATCCATACAAAACGACATCCTCTCCATCACTAAAAATATTAAAAAACCTCTTCCTAACCTTACCAATAACGAATTCCTTTGTATCAAACGCCTTAGCAATAACCCTGATATAACTATTAAACCAGCTGATAAAGGGGGTGCTATTGTTGTCATGAACACCTCTGACTACATTAACGAAGCTAACAGACAACTCTCTGATATTACGTTCTACAAGAAACTAACCTCCGATCCTACTGACACGTTCAAAACCATACTTCAAAATACCCTCTCTCAGCTTGAATCCTCTTCTGAAGTTGATAACAAAACCCGCCTCTTCCTCCTTCCTAAATTCAGTTCTCCTGGTCGTTTCTACCTTCTTCCCAAGATTCATAAACCTGGCAATCCCGGCCGTCCGATCATCTCTTGTAACAACACACTCTGTGAGCCACTATCTGCGTATGTCGATCACCACATACGCCACATCCCACCCAGTCTTCCTTCCTATATCAAAGACACTACCGATTTTCTCTCCCATATCCAGCGCCTTAACGACTCTAACTACGATTTCAAGAACGTCTTCCTCTGCACGCTTGATGTCTCTTCCCTCTACACTAACATTCCTCATGATGATGGGGTTAAAGCTGTGTGCAACAGTCTTAAGGCTAACAAACCTTTTCAAGTTCCTTCTACTGACACTATCTGCCTTCTTCTTCGTACCATCCTCACCTCCAATTTCTTCACTTTTAACAATGAGTATTACATCCAGACCAGTGGCACTGCTATGGGCTCCAAAATGGCTCCCAACTATGCTAACATTTTTATGGGGGAAGTGGAAACCAAACTACTTTCCACGTCTCCCTTAAAGCCGTTGGTCTGGCTGCGATATATTGATGATATTTTCCTGATCTGGCCACACAACGAAGACTCACTCTTATCTTTTATCACCCATTCCAACTCCATCCACCCCTCCATCAAGTTTTCTCACAACTACTCTGTCAGGACAGTTTCTTTTTTGGATGTCTCTATCTCTATCACTAACAATAAATTGTCTACTAATCTCTATAAGAAGCCCACTGATCAACACCAGTACTTACACTATGACAGCTGCCATCCGCGCCATTGCAAGGATAACATCCCATTAGGTCAGTTAACTCGCATCCATAGAATATGCACTAATCAGCCTGACAAGGACTTCCATGCCAATGCCCTTACCCACTCCCTTAAAGCAAGAGGCTACCCCAAATCTGTCATACGCGCCTCTATCTATAAACATCGCAATTCTCGTAATAACAACAACCCCAAACCTTCTCCAGCCATGACAACACCTACATTAGTTCTTCCTTATCATCCAACCCTCAATAGTATTAAAAATGTCCTAAGGAAATATCAACATATTATTGATAATTCTCCTCTTCTCCACTCCATTCTACCAGAACCACCAAAAGTTTCTTTTAAACGGACAATTAATTTTAAAGATATTCTGGTCCATGCTGCTATTACCAAACCACGCACTACCACTAAGGGATGTTCTCCTTGCAATACAAAGCGTTGCGGTGTTTGTCATTTTCTTAACCCTGCCACCTCCATTTCCAGCAGTGCCTCCTCCTTTACTTTCAAGATTAACCAGAACCTGACCTGCACTTCTCACAACTTAATTTACCTGTTACATTGCAAAGTATGCCAGAAACAGTACGTTGGAGAGACAGGCAATACCATACGCTCCAGATTTGCCGGGCATAAGTTTGATATTCTTAGCAATGCTGACACCCCTGTCGCTAAACACTTTAATTCCCCTGGTCACTCTTTACAGGCCATCAGCATTTATATTCTTCGTAGTAACTTCCATAGCAAAAAAGAGAGAAAGCAATTCGAGTCTTTTCTTATTTGGAAATTTAATTCCCTCACCCCTAATGGCATTAACCTTAGCAAAGGCACCATTCCCTCATTACCTTTCCCATGTCCCCTTCCAACTTCAGCTATTCCTTAATTTGTCGCAAGCCCTATGGGGCCTTTTCTTCTTTCTTTATCTTATCTTTTATTTATTCTTTTCAATGTTCTTCAATGTCCTTTCATATTTTTTTACTTTTGATCCGTTGCTCTTACATGTGGGACTTTTTTACAGGGTGACTAGCGACCGGGAATGGTCAGGGAATTTTTATTTTTTAAACCGAGTACAGTCAGGGAATCATAAAATCGATAGTTTTGAACAATGTCAATAATCTTCTTTCATGACAGCCCCCTTTTTTGTCTACTAATAATCAGGAATAATTTTACGTAATCTTTTTGCTAGGCACCCTATCATTCCTTAACGTTTTTATAATTTCACTTTCATATGTTTCATCCTATTACATTTTTCTCGCCGCCCCCTTATTATTTCCTATTTGTCCTCCGTCTTGTCCTATCCCAACAGTTCGTCTAATTAATCTCATTTGTTCTCTTGTTTGTCAGCCAATAACGCCTTACTATTCCCCATGCAAACTATATATACACCCGTCTGTTATTACTACTTTCATAACTTCAGGATAATTCTCTAATATTCTATTTGCTTTTAGAGAATTATCCTTTTTAGCTTTGATAAAGGATAGGCTCTATCCGAAACGTCAGCTCTTTATTTGATTTTTTAGTTTTATTTTGATTTTACTTATAGATTTATTATTTTGTTATTTGTTAATTATTATTTTATTTTTCAGTTGTATTTATTAACTATTTATTATTAGTAAGATTATAATATGATTATGATAATCCTGAGCGTTATGTCTCAGTTCAACACAATGCAAATACCTAGAGTTTTCGTTATCTTTTTTAAGCTATTTCCAGTTTTGTAATTTTCATTACAACTGCAAAACAACAATTAGGCATCGCAGAAAGAAAAAAAAAACGAAGTGGCTATTTACACGGGTCCGTGAAAACATGCATTTTCACGTCCGCGGCTTCTGATTGGTTGAGGTCGGGAAAATACCTAGATTCACGTACGATGCGATTTAAAAATACGTTTCATCGGATACATTGTGCAAATGGCTGAGATCAAACTGGGGGATGCATTTTCTACTTTGTCAGACTTGGAGAGGGCGATGTAAAATAAAAAATGACTTTTTATTCTGTGAAATTCAAATAAACTTCACACATTCTTTTATTCTATTAACTTGCAATACATTCTTTCATACATTTTAATATGTACTATAATGAGAATTCCTGATTTCTTTCACACGCACAAGTATTGTTGTGCCAAGAATTTTCATCTTAATAATATTACACTTGATTTCAAACGATATTATAAATGGACTAGATGTTCTAAGTTTTTCCCTCCCCCCCCCCCCCTTCAAACACCCATCCCCTATCAACTCTGATACAGAATGTGTAGGATAAAAGCCTTACTTTTGAATTGTAGGATACTTTTAAAATGCTTAAGTAGATTAAAACTCAATCCATGTTAAAGAGAAACAAGGCTCGTGGACTAGACGCCATCACTAACAGTGCTCTTAAGAATTTGCCTCCAAAGGTAATCTGCGTTATCACAAAGATTTTAAACGACTGCTGGAACCACGGCTACTTCCCAGATTCCTGGAAAAACTCAGTCATCCTCTCTATACCAAAGCCTGGCCTCAATCCCGCTCTTCCTGTCAGCTACAGGCCCATTAGCTTATTGCCTACACTTTCTAAGGTCTTCGAACGCACAATTCTGAAGAGGTTCAATGAGTTTTGCGAATCAAATAATCTAATTCGCAAGGAGCAATTTGGCTTTCGTTCGAATCACTCTTGCCAGCCATTGATACCATGAGGGTACAGATAAAACCAGGCCAATTCCTCAATCCTGCGTTCCCTCTTTTTTGAATATTTATAAGAGGAACAGCATTATTGTCAACATCATTATTAGGAATATCCACCAATGATTCCGCAGCGGAAATACACTATATGATCAAAAATATCCGGACACCCCTCACAGATCATCGATTGGCCCAATGTCACATGATAATGACTTGCACATCATTTAAATAGCTTCCCACACCTTCAGACACAACTCTGCTTGGACATTGGCAAGAATGGGTCGTTCGGCAGAGCTCAGTGAGTTCCAACGTGGAACCATCGTTGGATGTCACCTATGCGGCAAGTCCGTGCGTGACATTTCCAGCCTTCTTCAGATACCCAAGTCAACAGTAGGCGATGTCATTATGAAATGGAAGACCCGGGGATCAACAACAGTTCAACAACGAACCGGTAGACCCAAGAAACTAACGGACAGAGACCGTCGAGTGCTTCGTCGTGTCACCCGCAGCAACCGGAAGTCCTCGGCGGAAAAAATTGCCACAGAGTTTCGAAACGCCTCTGCAAATGATGCCAGTACCATGACAATTCGTCGGGAACTGTACACGATGGGATTCCATGGCCGTGCTGCTGCCCACAAGCCCCACATCAGCAGGGTCAACGCCAAGCGACGTCTGGAGTGGTGCAAAGCCCACAGAAACTGGACAATGGACCAATGGAAACGTGTAATGTGGACAGACGAATCTCGCTACACACTCTGGCAATCCGATGGACGAGTTTGGGTTTGGCACATACCTGGAGAACGCTTCTTACCTGAGTGCACAGAGCCCACAGTCAAGTTCGGAGGAGGAGGAGTCATGGTGTGGGGCTCATTTTCATGGTACGGACTGGGCCAGCTCGTTCCTGTGCAAGGAATCATGAACTTCGGCCGTTGTCTGAATGTTTTGGACAACTGTGCGCTTCCAACGTTGTGGCAATTTTTCGGAAACGGGCCATTTCTCTACCAACACGACAATGCTTCGTGCCACAAAGCGAGGCGTGTACAGCAGTGGTTTGCGGACTCAGGGGTCGAAGAAATGGGTTGGCCGGCACAAAGTCCCGACCTCAATCCTATAGAGAGTCTGTGGGATGAATTGCAAAGACGCTTGCGGGCCAGATCACATCGGCCAACTTCTGTACCTGAACTGATTCTCGCTCTTCGGGAGGAATGGAGGAACACTCCGGAAAGTACCTACCAACATTTGGTGGAAAGTCTTCCCCGAAGGGTGGAAGCTGTGATTCGGACAAAGGGATGTGCAACGCCCTATTGATTTCCACGAAATCGTGGCTAGAGCGCAAACGTGCATGTGTCCGGATATTTGTGATCATATAGTGTATGTACGTTAAAACTTTCAGCCATTAATTTACGTCTGCTGATGGCCTCATATCAGACCATCTATTTTCCGTTTGTTCCACAGTTTCATTAATCTTGAACTGTTAGCATATTGACGCATAGATTTCAGGCGTCGCTGAGCTTTATCTTCAGACTCAGCTGCTCGAACATTCCGAACATGCTCATGCAAAGGATTAAGCCTTTGTTGGATTCGATTTGGAGTTTTGGTGGCTCTCATTAAGCCTTTGTGAGCATGTTCGCGCATAGTAGTGAGTCGTTCTTGCCTCTCCTGAGAACTTTCAGAGTTTCTTACTTTACTAGCCAATTTTCGCAAATTAGACAAACGTTGCTCGTGCTGTTCCTCATCCTCTTCTTGGCGAATAAAGCGGGCATGGTCTCTCAAAGATTCAAGACGTTGTTTTTTTTAGACTCATTCTCACATTCTCTGATCCGTTTTATGCGATTCGCATCTTTGGGTTTTCGGCCTAAAGCCATGTTTAGGCTCTTCACTAAAAAAGCCTTAAATAAAAAAGGAAGGAAAAAATAAATAAAACGGAAGAAAAAGAAAATGGTAAAAAAAGAGCTTTTTTAAGAAAAATGAACCGACTTCAAAAACGCTGTGCCGAATAAAAAGAAAAAATAATAATTAATTGTCTTAAAAAACTTAATTTTATACAGTGATAATAATAATTATGACGAAACATTCGAAGCCTACAAACAATCGAGTTCTATACACTGTTTCCTATCTAATAAAATCATTAGGTTTAGACCAATTTTCATTATTTAAGTATACACTTCCTACTTTTGAATGGCAACGACTTCCTCTTTTGAAGTAAGTATCACGGGGAATGGCAACGACTTCCTCTCTAATTGCATCCTTTAATTGATCAATAGTGCCAAGGCGATGATCGTATACCTGAGATTTTAGATAGCTCCACAGAAAAAAAAAATCACACGGATCAAATTAAGTGATCGATCAGGTCAGCCGATGTCACCTCGTAATGAGATCAAATGACCCGAAAACATTTCTCTTATTATTATTTACTTGTGAGTTCATCAACTTTCTGATGGTTTGGAGTGGAGAAATTCTCGATCTGCGGGCCAGGTTCCCGTCTCCCATTGGGCTTTCAACCGTGACAACTTGGTTGTCTTTAAGACACCTTGAGACAGCTTGGTGTCCGTGGTGTCTGCGATAGCCCAATTGGTAGAGGCATCGGCCATGATAGTCGAGGTTACTAGTTCGAATCCGGGTCGCAGAATTTTTCCTTCCATTTTTCAATTGAAAAATCATTACCTTGGAGAGCATCTCCAGTTCATAATTATTGTTATTTAGTTCAATATTTGTTTACTTACTAAATATAAGTAAAAAAAATTGATCATTGTCTATAATCGTTCTGTAAATTTACACAATCTATTATAAATATACATTAAATGTTTGTGGAAAAGTACCGTAGAACCTCGCAGTACGATTGCACCATTGTATAAAGGCGCATTCACATATACGAGAATAAGACCTATTCACGCCAGATACGGTTCTCGCAAGGTCATTCACATATACGCCTGGGTCATTTCTCGCGCGAGTGGACGCAACTGGCGCCAGAAAAGGCGAGTGAAAAGGTGTTGCCAGAGTGTTTTCTGAGCGAGAAAGTGCCCAGATCCCAGCCAATCCGATCAGAGAACTCCGCAACAGCTAAAAACAACATGGAGGCCATGAACGAGTCTCCCGTCTTTCAAAGAAATTGGAAAAGGTAATTAAAAAAGCAAAAGGAGACCACGTTAAGAAAAAATTTGATTTCTGCCGTCCGTGAACGGGAAATTATTTGGAATAGGACTCATAAAGACCACAGAGATCGCAACCTCGTTGAGATGGCTCGAAGTTGAAATCACTGCATGAAAAAAAAAAACTGTTTTAAAAAACAGCGCTAGCGACATCTCTTGAGCAAACATACAAACTTAAACATTGTTTTTTTCTTTGTTTTCCAATTTTTTTAATTTCAGTTTATTTCAATTCGAATCAAGATATTTTTAACAAAATTTACAAGAATCATATTTATATCAGAAAATTTACAAAATTTAATTTACTTTACAATACAATTTCTTCTACAATACCGTTATTAACTTCACAAAGATAAAATATTCATTTCTTTCATATAATAATTTTCAAAAGGCCAAATTCGAACCCCAAAATCCCGAAGCTTTTTCTGGGCTTGTAAGTCCGGGTTTACATATATATACAATTTTTAAAACAAAGTTATAACATTTGATATATAAAGGAAACTCTTTTCATGAAGCTTCTTATATCCAGAGCTTACATTACATTGAGATTGTTTTTTGTGTTCTTCCATAATAATAATAATAATAATAATAATAATAATAATAATAATAATAATAATAATCACAAACATTGAACAAATCTAAGTACAAATTGTTAATATTACTGTCCGAATTAATTAATAACCAATATTATTTAATTATTTTACCTGTATACACGGTTATCATTTCTTACGCATTTAATATAAAAATACGTTATGGAAGGACAATTTTTTTTTATTCATTTAAGATTTCTTTCGACATTTTCGCGCAAAATTTAAACTTAAAAACTGGCTTCGTTTGACGGGCTTCCTTTGAAGCTTTTTCAGCATCAGAAGAATTTTCAAGTGCAACAGTAGCCTCGTTTTTCTTCGTCGAGTAATCTCTCGCGTCATTGAGCTAGAAAAGAAATGAGTTATGTGCACAGAGCCCAGAGCATGCGGTTCTCGCCAACTCCACCTAGAGAACCTGTTCTCTAGGTGGCGTTGCTCTCGCCGAATTGAGCGTCTCTCGCAGCAGCGCGCCAGAGTGAGAGAAAGCGCCAGAACTTTTCTCGCGGCGGCAGCGAGACTTTTTCTCGCATATATGTGAATGCGCCTTAACAAGAGCTGATAAGGGGCGCCCTTATCAGCTCTTGGCCTTAAGTAATATGCGAATACAGTCAACGCCCCCTAGAAACAGGGGGCGTTGATATAGTACTGTGCTTCTATTTGTCTTGTCTACGAGAGCGGAAATTAGCAGTACGAGTGAGCACCAATCGGCATTGAACTCACAAACGCTCTCCCAATAAGCGCAGCCTCCGTTTGCTCAGTTCACGTATTTATCTCTTAATTTCTCTCCTAGTGATGGGCGATACCAAGTTCGGCGATATTCGATACCAGTATCGAATATTAAGAGTTTATTCGAAACCAGTATTTGATACCTCTCGGTATCGGTACTCGATACCACGGTATTCGATACTTGGTAAAATGACATAACAATACAAAAAAAGTGGCAAAACACCAAGTTGCATTGAATATTTCACCATTGCAAGTTTATCATTTTCATCATATTTACATTTCTGTTTTATTCGGGAACATACAAAATTATTAATTCAAAATATCTCAAGGATCAAAGAGAACATTTTGTGAAAACTGCGACAAAAAAGTTAGTTGTTCTAGCCTTTTAGGCGCTAATCTATTTCTATTTTTGGTCATGATTCCACTAGCTTTAGAAAACAGACGCTCTGATGGGACAGAGCAAGAATGCATAAAAACTTTTTGTGCAGACGATATAACTCCAGGAAGCTGGCTTTGTTATCATTCCAATATTTAAGTGGATCAGCATTCAGATCAAGATTCTCTGATGATGAGCTGAGATATTGTTTTTTTTGCAAGTTTGCATCTTCATTGGCTGCATTTGGTATCGAATGGTATCGAATACGAAAATTCCGACAGTATCGAATAGTATCGAGTATTATAAATATTCGATACTCTGGGATTCGAAACTGACAAATATTCGATACCAAAGTATCGCCCATCACTATTCTCTCCTACCAAACAATAATCCCTCCTCCCCGCTCCATCGTCTTCATTGCGCACAAATTGTCCCATCTTTGATTTGTATATTTGCATACACTGGCTGTCAAAAAAAAAAGTGAAGCACCCAGAAGGAGTGGTTGAAAGTGAATGAAACGACATATGATGACTTTATTGTACCGATTACTATATGGGATGAAACAGACAATGCCGTTGGTGGTACAGGTGGAATGTTGGCGCCAGTTCAGTTGTGTGTGCCACCCCCTGTGGCCCCAATGCATGCTCTTATGCGATTCGGAATGGTGTCAAACAGCCTTTGGATCCTCTCCTGAGGCAAGTTAGTCCACAGTTTTTGCAGCTGTACCTCCAGATTCCGCAGGTTGGTACTGGGACGGAGTCGCCTTCCAATGTCATTCCACACGTGTTCAATGATGGAGAGGTCCGCGGAGGACCTCAACATGCTGTAGGCAGTCCATAGAAACACGTGATGTGTGTGGGCGTGCGTTATCTTGTTGGTACAATGTCCCAGGGTGCTGTGCCAGAAGGGGTAGGACGTGCGGATGCAGAATGTCTGTGGCAAATGTAGCTCTTCCTTAAGTGTAGCTCCCATTGAAAATTTAAGCCTGTTTTCATAAACCTTTCCACTAAATCTTATTAAATTAAATAAGTAACTAATATTTTGCTATTTGAGATGGTGTATTTAATACTATGTAACTACAGTGTGGCTCTTTATAATATATAAAAAAAAACAGAATACAGCTCTCATTGACCTCAAGCATGCCCACTTTTGGTATACAGGGTTGTGCATAACCTTTTGCTAGGGGTCTGGAAAATAAACAAAACTAAGTGGAATGTTCTGCGGTTGATAATCAAAAAGTACGTTTATTTCTGCTTTTATCACATCAATATTTAGTGTGGCCACCACCTGCTTCTCGAACAGCACGCATCCGTTTCGGGTAGGAGCGGAGGAGTGTCTCAAACAGAGCAGTATCGTACTCCATGTCCTTCAGCACAGATGTCAGGTGTCCCATTAGAAGGTCTCGAGAATACCGATTTTCACCACGTTCTTGAATCATTAAAGATTCCACTGCGTCTTTCAACACGGCTCCAAAATGTTCAGCAACGTTTAGGTCAGGGGATGCACCGGGCCATTCGTTTGATGAGAAGAAATCGATAGCACTTTCTCTTAGGATTTGCTGTGTTGCATTAGCCTTAAAGCAAGGTGCCTTATCGTGCAAAAAACAAACTTCATGCGGGTCGATAGTGTTGTTTGGATCTCGAAGAAACGGAAAAACATCATTTGTTAGCAAATTCCGAAAATAATCACCATTCCATGACTCACCCTGCTCCTTGAATCTCCACATCATTCGCTTGGCGGTGAAACACACGAAGATGCCAATGCAGTCAGGCTTCTTGGACAGCTCTTGATAGTGTTCATCGTCAGAAATATCTGTAATCGATAAGCTCCAGACCCTATCGTTTTGGTAATTCGGACGTCTCATAGTCCACACAAAGAACTCGTCGCTCGGGGCAAGGTGCATGAAGTCGTCTTCCACCCAATCCCGCAGGTAGTCGCAAAACCAGAGCCGGTCTTCAATGTTTAATGCGGTCTTCATCGGTTTCGGAATAACATGGAATGGCTTGATTTTTCCACGCTTGGCTTTAATTTCTTGTGCAACGTTGACACATCTGCGACGTCTTTTGCCACTGTTATTAGCAATGATGTTTTTGCTTTCCTGTGATAATTTCTCGGGCCTACCCTCAGCAAATTCGGCATGGCAGTTATCATAACCTTTCTTCCAATTGTCCGTCACCCATCTATCCGATCGGTTTAACTTGTTCGCAACCCATTTGCGATTAATAAAAGACGCACCTGCTTCCATTGCCTCTCGATATGCATTTGCACGAACTCTATCCATGAAACGCTGCTCTTCACTGTCATTTATTAAACCAGCCATATTTGTTTGATACCAATAGACGCACAATGAACTACTCCCTGCCGAAGCGTCATAAGAGTGTGCTACAACGCTGCGGTTTAAGTCGCAGCCCCCTAGCAAAAGGTTGTATATGATGTAATAATAATAATAATCTTTAATAAACGATCTTAACAAAATCAACACGATTCTATTGTTTATGTATAGTGTGGCTGTAAGAACAGTCTGGCTTTTATGAACGGATTTCAGTGTACGATAAAATTCAAGGGTGCATGCTAAAGGCCCTCGAACTTCCCAACCTCCCTGATGGGATGAAATCTGCCAGTCAAGCGTTCACCAGAGAAACCAGGCTAGAAAGGCCTTCTTGCGCTGCAAGTGCATGAATTGTTGGATCAAGCTTAAGGCCACCCTAGCGAAGAAACTGAAACAGGTCAAAAACAGCTTTTTGGCGAAATTACGATCAGAATGATTCATTACCTCCCGATGGATAGATAGATGATGATCTATTTTTAAAAGACTTTATAACCCTCAGTGCCGCTCTGACCCCTGGCTTTCTACGAGGGTCCTCTCTTCCCTTGGGAGTCGTGTAAGGTTCTGCTGGACAACCTGGCTAATATGCCTTTCAGCCTCAATCCCCAACGCCGACTAGCCGATCCCAGGCCTGCGGTTGCCGGCCCCCTTCCCCCTCTAAATGATTGGGAGACGGACTTTCAACCTCACGAGCTGAACAATATCATCTGTTCCTTGTCGCAATCTGACGGTTTGAAGAACACACTTTTTAAACAGCTATCTCTACAAGACAGCAGTATTATGCTCCGCATTTTGAACCTGTTGGAACACTCAGGACATACCGGATCTATGGTAGTTAACGAACATTTACCCCATTCTAAAACCCTATGCTCCTCCGAATAAATGGTCTTCTTTCCGTCCCATCGCCCTGATATCTAAGATCATTGAGAAATTAATTAATAATCGCCTGTCGGCCTACCTAGAGGCTAGTAAGTTACTGTCTGACAATATGTATGGTTTCCGCCCATTCCGATCCGCCTTTACTAACCGACGAAGTCTGGCACGCTAGGGAAACTGGGAAGTTCCTTTCTGTAGTGTTTTTGGACCTCAGAAAGGCTTACGATTCAGTAGATATCACCATTTAAATTAACAAAATGTTAAAGCTCCAGATTCCATCTAAGTTGACTTGCTGGATCGAAGAGTATCTTTACAACAGAAGGCTTCAGATTTCCTCAATGTTCTCTGAATACCAGGTGATAACGTCCAGTGGCCTGCCACAGGGCTCAGTCCTCAACCCTCTTCAATCTCTATTGCCATGACATAGTCGTTTCTAAGACGCAGGGTTCCAATCTCTTCATATACGCAGACGACGTCCTGGTTTGGGCGAGCGATCAGGCGTTACCCAGAGTCCGCTCGGAACTACAATTAACTCTTGATAACCTTCAGCAATGGGCCCAATCCAACAATCTCACTTTCTCCCCGGAAAAATCCGCAGTGATTACATTTTACAAGAAGCGGGCCAAGGTGCAGATCAACCTTTCCATGTATAATGAAAAAATTCCTGTCCGGCTCCAACACACATAACTTGGAATCCCTTTCTTATACATCTTGTCCTGGTCCACTCTCTGTTCCAAGATCCGTGCCCAGCTGACTAAATACTGGGGTCTTTTTACGCGCATCTGCAAATATAGCTGGGGTCCAAACTGTAGGGTTGCGTGGGCCCTATTCATTGCGGTCGTCCAAAATTTGTCAAACCCATATGCTCCTTTCCTTTAGCTCGCTGCTCGGGTCAGTCTGACCCCTATTCGAACGTTAGAGCATGCTATTCTCAGAATAATCTTGTCCGCCTTGAAGAGTACACCTATTGACGTCTTATACTGTAATTGCCTCCCTACGGAATTCAGATGGCCTGCTGCTTTTATTAAATTCATCCTCAGACTATTCCAACTACAGAACATACAAATGCAATATGCCTTGACGTTTGATCTTTCGGCCCGAATTTTCAAATCTGATTAGCCAGCTTGTCCGGGAAACTCTTTGTAAATTTGGATTGCATCAACTACAGATTCAGCGATTCTCAACCATTCACTCCCCCATCTCTCATTACAACTGATTGGTCCCACTGCGTTGATAGCCCGGAAATTTCAAAAAAAGTCCAATCCACAAGTCATCTCCTCTATATATAACATTAAATTCCAGCAACAGTACGCCACGTTCCGAAAATAGTTCACAGACGCCTCCCTCGATACCAATCTAAGAGGCCGGTATAGGTATTTGGTTAGAGGACGTCGCAATCCATGTTGGCCAAAGCTTGGGCCATTTTTAAGGCCATTCCCTGTATAAATGACATGGCACCTTCCCCCTCCGAGTATCTTATAATCTCAGATTCCAAATCAGCCCTCATTTTCCTGCACAAGTTCCTGTCCTCTGCCAACTGGAAAACAGTCTCGCAAATCGACCTCGTAACCAGCGCCATTAACCTCCGGAGCAAACCAATTATTAACCTTCTCTGGTGCCCGGGCCACTCTACAATTTTAGGCAACTTAAGAGCAGACCAGCTGGCGAACTTTGGCTGTACATCAGGCCCCGAAATCTTGCTCCCCCATTCCGCCAAGGACCTCATTCCAGTCACTGATCATCAGCAAATAACGAGAAAGGGATGGCTCTATCATAACACAGCAGTAAAGTTTAAGACATTGGTGGCTCAGTGCGGAAAGGTCCGCCCATTCCCCTTAAATCTCTCTAAGCAGGACATGTCCCTTGTCGCTAGGTTCCGTTCGGAACACCTTCCAACCAAAGCATTCCTGTTCTGCCTTAGTTTGTGTGCCTCCCCAGCCTGTGAATGTGCTGCTGTTTTGACCTCTTGAACACATCCTATTTGTTTGCCCCCTCTGACTATCGCAGACAATCCTTGTCGATCCTCTTTTCAATAAGAAAGATCCCTTTCGACTTCCCAACTGTTCTACTTAATGTGGATGCCAAATCGCACTCCTGCTATAAGGTACGTTCACAAAGACGCGGTACATGCGGATACGTGCAGAAGCGGCAACGCGGTAGCCAATCAGATTCATGAATGAATCTGATTGGCTATCGCACTGCCGCTTCTGCACGTATCCGCATGTACCCCGTCTTTGTGAACACACCTTTATTCTATCTGCTGTCAAAGACTTCCTAGCTAAATCTAATCTACTCCCGAAACTCCTCGCTCAAGGCCTGCTGGCTGATTAACGCTTTTTAACTTTATATGTTTCTAATAGGGATAGATCATCTCTTAAACAAGAAGAGGAAGGACCTGGTGGAAGAAGAAGAAGAGGGAAAACTTTAACATACAAGCTCAATAATAAGAGGGTTTGACTATATGTCGAAATGAAAAAACAATGGGCAAGTACAGTTATATTCCTAGATTTTATGGACTTCAGAGATCACAGGATACCCCAGAAGGTAGAGCAGGCATGTGGCTGTTCCTAACAAACATTTAAAAATCACCAAAGAGCAAAGCTAGTTTAGACTGAGCCAGGGAAGCTGATCATCCAGAGGAAAAATATTGCAATCAACATGAAAGAATAATCGCTTTTGAAAATGTGCCGCCACTGGAAAGCTACATCAATTGAACGCTGGAGGATACAAAACTGCGTTTGGTGCAGTATCGCTAAACACCACCAGAGCGTCGAAAGCAACATGGCGTAGCCAGTCAGATAATTGGAGGTGCAAGCATTGATAAAGTTCCTGCATTTGAAAGGAACAACGCCAAACAAATCGTGAGGAGTTAGTGGCTGTTTATGGTAACAATGTCCCATTGTACGAGATAGTCGCCAAGTAGCGTCGACATTACCAGTGTGGCCAGACAAGCAGGGAAAATCAACCTCTGAGCAGCCACAAAGTACAAAGCAAGTGGAGACAATAGTCCTCTCAGATCACTAATTCACCGTGGAACAGATCAAAGTGTCCAAAGGGGTCAGACTTCTGCATGACAACGTGCCAGCACATTCCGCACTTAAGACCATGCATGTTGCGATGGAGCTGGGGTTCGAAATATTGCTCCTTCCACGATATCCACCTGACCTGACCCCAAGCGACTTCTTCCCTCGCCTTAAAACCTGCTTCGTGGACGGCATTTCCAAGACAACGATGAGGTCATCTTCGAGGTGAAGCAGTTCCTCAGTAGCCAAAAGGAGGACTTCTATAAATGTGGCATCCAACAAGTCGTCCATCTTTGGGAAAGTCGTGGCCCTGGGAGGTGCGTACATGGAGGACTGACACTATTATCATGCAGCTTCACCCCATCTCTCAAGTCTTCCAACTGATTGTAATGATTTTATTACTGCCCCGGTACATAAAATTTCAACCAACTTACGTTGTCGCATTTACCAGGATAAAACTTTTTAAGAATCTAAAAAAAGCACACAATTAATATCGGAATCTAAAAGAAAAAGTCATAATTCATAATTTTTTTCAATGTCTGTAACATTAAGATCACACAGTCAAAGAAGAAACATAATTTTTATATTTTATTTATATATAAAAAAAATTATACAAGGGGTATTTTCTTATTCACATTTGTATAAAAAATTTAACAGTGAAGCAAAATGTTTTAAATTCATTTCTGAACCTTTCGAAATGAATCAATCTTCTTTAGGAATGGCTGGATCTTTAAAATCTTTTAACATGTAAAAATTTCAGTAAATCCCCCCCTCTCTTAACACTGCCTGCTTTCATGTCCAAAAATTTTATCTAAAAATTTAAAACAAAAATTCAAATATTTCCTTTATAAAGTAGGGTTTTAACAAAAATAATTTAATTATTCTCTCTTACATTTTCTTATGATTGATTTGATCCTCCTATTCATTAACTTTAATAACAAGAAACATTTTAATGGAACTTTGAAATTTTATAGGAAAGAGAAAAGGAAAATTATGAAAAAAAATTATTTATCTGGTTAGTACTCTCCTCTCCCCCAAACATACTGGACATAAATATGAACTCTGTCCACAATCCTAAGATGCATCCTCATTTAGCAACTTTTACAAAATAAATACAATGAAAACAAAAGTCAAAAAAAACTTTGGAAAGGGAATCCAGAGAGTCAATTAAACATCAGAACTTTACACCCTATTCATTATCAACATGTACAGCCAACTGTTCTCACAGAGCCCTATTTACACATGACACTTCTCGAGATGAAAGGCTTTTTCCTTGACCTTCCACAGGCTTGAAAGTTCTTGAGGATGAAAGAGCAAGGCTTCATTCAAGATACATCACATTATCCTAAACAAACAGGTCTGCCTTTGTCTCATCAAATATCTTCAAAATGGCGTGTAGTTGAAACCCGTTCTTCATCTGAACTTGATGTCTGAAGGGCTTGTTCTTGCTTGATTTTTTGCCATTTTTCAACAAGTGAAGGCATATTCTTCTTTTTTAGAACTAGGCCTCCTGCTATTCGTGTCTGTATAAAATTTGGGAAAAATAAATAATTATGATTGTTGATGTAGGAAATTTAAAAATATTATTTAATAATAAACCATAATTGCTCCTCATAAAATAGGTTTATATTAAGAAAAATAAATTAAAACTTCGTGAAAATTCAAAAGTTTTAAAATTAACTTGTTCTTATCTCCATCCTTGACTTAAAATGTTATTCTAACAAGGGAATCCTACATAGCCTATCCGCTTTAACAATGGAGTCTTTGTATGGCTATGTATGCTCAAATTTTTTCTTTTTCGCGGTATATTTTGAAAGAAACAAAATTTCGCAAGCATCTATAGTAGCTTCAGATGAGTAACATATTTCAATATGGTGGAAATCTGTGACATACATGTTCGAGGGATTCCCTTGTGAGAGAAGAAAATGCAACTCTGTCAAAAGTAATGCACACATGGTCACATCGTTTGGCCACTGAAGTGGTGCATGGCATCAGCACAGTTCAGGGTGTCTAGCAAAACGATTTTGTAAAATTCCCTGACTTTTCCCGGTTGATCACGTTATTTTCCCTGACCATAAGCAGCAAAAAAAATCTATTTTGATAGAATATTATTGATATTTTACAAATTTTTCGTTCCTATTTCGCATCTTTTTGTTGATTTTGTAAAATTCGCTGATTTTTTGTAAAATTCCCTGACTTTTCCAGGTTACAGAAAATTCCCTGACTTTTCCCGGTCGCTAGTCACCCTGACAGTTTCAAGGAGCATTTGTTGATGATGTGAAGACCATATATCCATGAATGCCAAGGAAAGACCTGCATACCGCCACCTCTTCGGATATCCTGAGGGATGTGCAGAGTTCTTTACATAGGCCTTTGTCCAACAGCACTATTTTTCATATTCATGTATCTGGGTTTCATGCTCAACGTCCCAAGACAATGAGCAAGGCCCACTGCAGAAGCAACAAGGATAGACTCAATGGTGCTCAACCAGACACCATTGGGAAGTATGGACATGTGTAGTCTTCAGTGATTAATACCGTTTCTGTCTTGATACAGAGGATGGTTGAGTGCACAGTTGAAGAGCTTCGAGACCAGCATTTGACTCACTGCAATGCAAGGCCGGGTTTGTCTCCATTTAAGCATATGTGGGACCCATGGGGAGACAGATCCATTGCCTCCCTATGCCAACAGGTTGAAGCAGGACTGCATCCGCACTATGTATAAAAGTATGCTGCATTAGGTGAGCAGCATTTGTGACGTACGGGGCTACATTAGAACTCAGATTGCTATATTGTGAATAGTGTGTATTGCAAGGGCAAGTAAATAAAAATCAGTTATTTTATGAGACATGTATATTTCTTTCCTATCTTACAATTTGTAACTTTTGATGGTTATGTGTACTTCAACAATAAAAATTGTTACAAAAAATGAACATTCTTTATAGAAAAATTTTTTCTATTTTATATTAGGTGGCAAAGGAGTAATCAAGATATGAACAAAAATTTAAAGCAGAATTATGCAAAATGCACAATGTTCAAATATATACAGTATAAAAGAAGGAAAAACCCTTTATTTATTGTTATTTTGGGCTTAGAGGTTTTTTATTCTTCCTTTACAGGCAATTCCACACTAAAGTTCCTTCTTATATTTTTATTCAAAGGTATAGCCAAATATTTATTTAATAACATCAAAATATTATTATTTAATATATCAGTGATCAAGGCATAATATCCTGATCATGATAAGAAATGTAGTATGAACGGAACATAATTAAGTGTAACAGTTTACACGTTTCATAACCTGATCATAGCCTTTCTAATCCACTCTCAGAATCCATGTGCTAGCAAGGCTTTTTACAATGACAGAAAAAACACAGCTTTGTTATATTTTAGAGTTAAACAAATCAATTGCACAATTCATGCCATGAATAACTAGTGATGAAGGAACTCTGCTCAAAACTTCAGTTACGAACCAAAACAAGAAAGAAACGAATGATAGTTATTTTTGATAATAAAAACATTGGGTTGGCAGTAAAGGGCCTATCGCTAAAACCACAGTCGTCAACTTCTTAATAATGCCTCCTGCCACTCCATCTTCCTCCATGGCTAAAATCACCACTATCTTCATCTGGTAGTAAAAATTGCAACTCTGGATTTGTCGATAAGGCTTGAACCTATTTTAGCTTGAATGGGTGTAGAACAACCATGATCAAGACTGTAGCATGAACGGGATATAAGGGTGACTAAAATAAGAGGTATGTATTAACCTATCCTCGCTTCGGGGTTATTCCTGTTCTATCATTTGCCAGGTAACGAAACAGCCAGATAAGATATTTTACCCATTCATAAAAGATTTTCTTGTCAAATAATTGCAATCAATAATTACCTTTTTAAGCTTCTTTTCTCTTTTAGTCGGTGCAGCAGAATTTGTTGAAGAGTGTGATGATACAGATGGGTGAACGGTTTCTGTGGAAGTTACTGATGTAACCAAAGGTTTGTAAGTGGAGGACATGGTACTGGATGATGATGATGATGAAAGAATAGCAGCTGGAGCAGGATTGGAAGCAGTTAATGGTGGCTGATCTACTTCCACAGATAATGCAGTTATGTCGGAATAGAATGAAGACAGTTCCATTTGAAAATCAGACTGGGTTGAACAGCCAGGTACGGCCAAATCAGCAGGAGCAGCAGATGATGAAGGAACTGGTGGCTTGGAAATTACAAAAGAGCCAGTCTCTTTGCTTGTTGTCGGTGGTTCTGATGTTGCTGTTGCAGTTCCAGAAGACTGATTCTCAGTTAAAGGTGGTGGTGTTAATGGAAGCGAGGCTAAATAAAAATGATAACATGAAATAATAATCAAATAATATTCAACTTAATACTTATTAAGTAGAATTATTCTAAAATGATGATATGATATTTTCCAGGTGTGTCGGGACACATTAATATGACCACCTCTCCTCGAACATGTTGGAACGTCCCACGGTATGCAGATGAAAAATCATTGCATATCATTAAAAGCTGACAACAGCAGACATGTAGTAGCATCCGTTAACACAGCAATTGTCGCAGTCATGGGCAGAGCAAGTGACCTGTCAGACCTCCAAAAGGGGATGATCATTGGCTATCTGGCCAAGGGAGGGCAGCATTTCAGGAACGGCCACCTTTGTGAACTGCTCTAGGGCTGCTGTTGTGAAGGTGTACCATGACTGGACGAACCAGACAGTTTCGAGCAACCGAAGAGGTAACTGTGAGGCCCCACGGGCCATCGATTCTAGAGGCGGGCGTCGGTTACGACGCCTGGCCAACACCAATCGGCGTGCCACTGTTGAGCAACTGACACAGCAAATGAACAGTGGGGCCACTAGGCATGTCAGCACCAAGACAGTGCAACGATCCCTCTTGAGGCTGTGGCTCCGGGGCAGGCGTATGGTAACAGCACCCATGTTGACGCCTGTGCATCGCCGACAACGCCTCCAATTCGCAATGGACTATCGCCATTGGACCTCGACCGAGTGGCAAAGGGTTGCTTTCTCTGACGAGTCGCGGTTTCTGGTGAACAGAGTGGACGGACGATGGAGAATTCGCCAGGAAGACAGGCATCCCGACACCATCGTTGGCAGACGACAGGTTGGTGGGGGAGGTGTGACTGTTTGGGTTGGTTGGTTGGTTTATTAGAAACTTGGCGTCGACTACTAAGGTCATTTTGCGCCTTTTACACAAGTTATAACAGTACGCAGCCCGGGACAAACACAAACATCCATGCCCACGGCGGGATTCGAACCCACGACCAGGCGGACTCGAGTACTAGAAAGCCTACGCCCTAGTCCTCTCGGCCACCTGGCCGGCGTGACTGTTTGGGGGATGTTTTCATGGTATGGTCTGAGTTCACTGATACCGCTGGAGGGTACACTGAATGCTGTTCGTTACCTAACGATCGTCGCAGACCAGGTACACCCCTTCATGTCGACAGGGTTTCCTCAGGGTGATGGCACCTTTCAACAGGACAATGCTCCCTGCCATACTGCCAAAATTGTCCACGACTGGTTCGAGGAGCATGAGGATGAATTCAAGCTATTCCCATGGCCACCAAACTCCCCGGACCTCAACCCCATTGCACATTTGTGGGACCATCTCGATCGCCATGTCCGCAAGCTGAACCCTCCACCATGACACTCTGCCACGTCGACTAGCTGCTGTGCTTGCCACCAAAGGTGGATATTCCGGATACTAGCAGGTGGTCATATTAATGTGTCCCGACCCTGTATATTTTATGTAATAAATAAAATAGAAATTCACAGTTTTAATTTGTAAACACCTCTCATAAATTTACAATTTGTTGCAATGTTTGGGACAGATTAATTTTGCAATGAAGGAACAAGTACAGTTGCGAGATCATTTTATCAATGCACGGAATCAATCAGGAAAAGGGGGTAAGTAATCAGAAAAACTTAACTCTAAAGACGGGACAATTAGCTGGTTACTGTTCACGCAATCTTACGTAAACATTTAAAACTAATTGCTTCATTTGACTTGTTGAAGGTGTGTGACTTGAATAGTGACGGGGTGAAAATCGATGTGGAAGCCATGATAAGATACATTTCCGAAAAGGTGTCTATGCATGCGTTATTAAATAAAAAATAGAAAAAAAACTAGTAAGTGATGTATTATGTTTGTAAAATATGAAGATTAAATACTTTTAATCGTGTACATTTACTATATTAAAATAAAATTGCTAGGAACTTATTTCAGCGGTGCATGCACATGGCCTCCTCGCTGCCTGTACAGTAAAATCTCATTATAACGAACTTCAGGGGACCATGGAAATTGGTTTGTTAATCTAAAAGTTCTTTATTATGAAAATCAATTATTTTTTGAAATTAAGTCATAAATTTTCATCTGCTTTGTTGCTCTTAACGTTTCTGAAACTATACAGTCGCCTATTTCATTTAAATTGTGATGAAACTTTTCTACGGCTCATGTTTTAAAAAACAATCGAACTTTATTTAAGTGTACAAATGCTTCTGGAAAAGCTGCAACCGCTATTTGCTTTCTTCCACTACCGATTTCTTTTAAAACATTCATTTTATTTTCATTTTTATTTCTCCATTGCTCAGTTTCGAGGCAAATCCTTGCGTATTTTAACTCCTATTTATTTTTCAAATGAAATTGTAGGGAGGGAAAAAAAAAAAAAAATAAAAAATAAAAAAATAAAAAAATAAAAAAAAATCGCGTTATGAATCATTCTATATATTCATTTCAAAAATATAAATTGCATTGGGAACGAACAACTAGGTGTAATACTTTCATAAGACGTTAAGAAAAATTATACGTGATATACTTTCAAACGAGATGATATATTTTCTTATCGTATTTTCTTCTTCTATTCGCTTTCAGCGTTTCCAACTCAAAAATTTCTTTTCCTGCTAAAACCAAACTAAAAATCTGCCAGATTCTATTGTTTTAATGTAATTTTTAGGAGAAAGTTCGCTAAATGAAAGTGAATGATCATGAGTATTCACTAATGACGGTGAGATCAGGGAGTTTTTAGATGTAGCGCTCGATCACGATCAAAATGAACTTTTATTTATTTACAGTCTAGATAAATTAGAACAGCAAACAGGGCAGGAACACGAGTATGAAGAGCGCCATTTCATACTCGGCTGCTGAAAACTGAAACTGAAGTCTTCATACTGAAAGTGATTTCCAAAAAGTATCTTAAATTTAGAAGTTTGTTAAATCAGTAAATTAATGATGAACAGTGCCATTAAATAAAATCTGTCTCACTATATGAAAAAAGCTGCAAAGCAGTATGGGAAAGCCACGTTACCAATTGTCATCTCATTCAGATCAATGCGCAGCCAATAAAAAAGAAACTGAAACCATAGCGGCTAAAATGAAACTGAAACAGTGCTTCATGTTTTTTGAGCACAGCCAGAGACTACTTTACGGGGCAGAAGTGAAAATGTAGTGATGTGCTTTCCCACACTGCCTTGCAGCTTTTTTCATATAGTGAGACAGAGTATAGTTTGTTATTTTGAATCGTTTGCCGTTTTGAAATTGTTAAACTGAAAATAATTGACACTATAAATCTAATAATTTTTGCAAAGTATTCATAAGTTCGTTAATTTGAAAAGTTCGTTATTGTGAGGTTCTTTGTAACGAGAGCTTACTGCACTTGTTCCTTCATTCCTGTTCCGAACTATAGTGGGCTACAATCCACACTTTGGGAACCACAGATATTATAAACATAGATATTAGTACAAACCTAGATAAATAAAATATTTGTATACTAATATTAAAATAATTAAATGCTAGAAAAATATAAATCCATTAATTTCTGGCATCTACGCTTTTCTAAATTTGCTAACAAGTTCTTGTACTACAGATACACAAGATAACTGCTTATCATCTATGATTTAATTATTATTGATGAATTATAATTTTGATAAGGTTTTTCTCACAATTACAATAATGAAGTTCAATGTGAATATGGCTTAAGATTAATATTGTGCAAATATTAATTGTTGAGTGAGTTTATTGACAAACCTATTTCTGCAGGAGTTGTCATCACCACACTTGATAGAAGAGGAGCCTCATCAACCTCCATATCAATTTCTCCTTCTTCAACTTCTGTGCTATCAGGTGGTGGGGGAGGTGGGCTATCTGGAGGTGGAGGTGGTGGAGGAGGAGCACTTAAATCTGGAACAGGAGGAAGTGGTGGTGGTACATTCACTTGAGACTCCGTGGGAATTGGTGGATTACTTGGAAGCATTATGACCGAATTATCTGACGAATTCCTTAATGCTTTTGATGTTGGACCTGAAATGTAATGTTTAAATTTGATTGAATTAAATCAGAAATCATCAGAAAGGAAAATACATTAAATATCAGAAATTTTTCAATACATACATGAATAAAACAGTATAGAAAAATATAATTTTAAGTTTTGAGCTAGATTCTAATGGCACATCAACTTAATTATGTAAATTGATGAAGCAACTTATAAAAAAAATTTACTGTACTGTGATTTAAAATTTTAAAAATACACAAGTTTATTTCAGTAACAAATTTAATTGTATGTACCTGTATTTTTCAGGATACTGATTTGATAAAATCGACTACTTCAGTACACAATTTAATTACAACAAAAATGATAACATAAAAATATCGCTTTACACACTAATACACAAAATAATAAAATGTAATAAATAATTTTTTTTTCTTCTTTCAAACAACAGTTGGGAAAACTAGAAGGTTTTGGATTAAAGTGGTTTGGAATAGCAAGAGTCTACTGTAACTTCTTTGTGCAGCTGACTATGAAAGTGAACAGCAGATTAAATGGAAAAAATATACTTTGGTATGTCACAGTTTGCCAAAAAGTGATGAATAGACTGACCCTTCATCAGGATAATGCTCCCAGTCCATGCAGTACTGTCTGAAAGGCAAGTTTTTGGCAGAAATCTTTCACCTGAGCTAGTTTGCGTTTCCTATTTCTTAAATTTATCATCATGTGACGTTTTTTATTCCCAGAAGTTAAAAACTTATTTTAGGGATCTGCCTTGAGTCTACAGAAGCGGTTAAAACAAGAATGGCAGAGTTGCTATGAGGTCTAACAAATGGACTTTTTGGATGGCCAAACAATGGGAAATCCGATCGCAGCTGTGCAGACATAATCAGAAATTATGGTGCCAAAATTTAAATTGTATAAATAATGTATAAAAAAACTGGTTAAAGATTGTTAAATAATCATATCTTGTTATTTTATTATTACAAATCAGAATCAAACTATGTTATCATGCATCTACAAAGGAAGTCTGATATTAAAGGTCGAGGTGGTTTCGCCAACAATTTTCTAACACACATGTTCCCACATGATATGACGTCGCCAGAATTGTACCAATAGCACGGTGCATATTGTTGTTCTCCGTTCAATAGTCTGGGTATAGTAAGAAATGAAACAAATAATGTCATAGAAATTTATTCCAAAATAAAGGTGCATGCAGTTATCCTATTTCTTCAGGCAAAAGGAGTGAATCAGAACGAGATTCATCGCAGATTAATGGTGAGAGCATTTTGAGTTAAAAGGAGGTGCCTGTTTGGTGCAGGAAATTCACAGCTGGCGAACTGAACTGCTATGATGATCCAGAGGAACGAAGAGGAAGAACGAAGTTTAGGCACACAACAAAGGATTGTGAAGTGGAAGGTGGTCTGATAAAAGACCAAAGGATCAAAGCGACTGAAATCACTCAACAAATTGCCATTCCCAAGAGCACAGTGCATGAATTCATTCAATAGTACTTTACATATTTGGGCAAGGAGAGCAATCATGACTGCATGCTTAAACTTGCGCAATACTGGGATAAATAACTGAATGCGCAACCGTGACTGTGTTGAAAATGAACATTACCATATACTTATTGTAGTTTGATTTTTAAACTTTTCCATATACATGTAAATGTATTCCCATAACTTTCACGTGTACCTTTATTATCAACCACTCTCACATATTTTTATCCTGCTTATAAGAACAAAAACATATTAACACAAATGAGAGAAATTCTTGAATTTCCACTGAAAAATTTGATCAGAAGTTCCATGTGAATCTTAATATTAATAAAAAACTCTTTAACCACAACAACACTAAGAAATAGGATAAATACAACCTGATTCTGGAAGTACTTTTCGGAAGCAATTGCTACCATCATTCAGCAGTCCAGGAGCACCTCAAAGACAACGAGAGAACTACCAGAGTCTTGAAAAATATGTGTATATATAAGGAACTAAAACCAATCAGAATTCAAAAGAGAATGACACGAAAAAGGTCAATTCTTTTAATTGGTTGTTTGGGTCAACCACTTAATTAAAGGTGAATCGATAATCGGACCCATTTGTAAGTTAAGTAGCGTATTTTTGTCTGTACGCTGGATCGCAATGCTTTCGAACGCATCCAACAGGTGTCTTTTATTTATTGTAACGCATCCAACAGAAGTTCCATAACATCTGTATTTCTGCATGAAATTGAACACAAAATAAAACTGGCTAACTTCTTATAATCCTTTAATATCTCTGAAGCATTTGCCTCAAAACACATCAGCCTTAGATAATTATTGCAAAAAATAATTAAAATTCATAAAAAAGGGGAAGGGGACAAAAATGGGGAGGGAATGGAATAGACTAATGTCATTCAGTAATGCATCTTCATTCTGATGCAATTTGTTAGCAGCTGCTTAGAGTAATTGACCATCCCAGCCACCAGAAAAATAACTTTTATTGAAATTTTTTAATATTTTTTTTTTTAATTGAATTTTTCATTTTTTGACTTTCATGAGATTGTTGATTAACATGTTTATAAAAAAAGTACAGTATTTAATGTTAACAAGAATATAAAATAAAAAAGATGTTTGGGAACACATCAACCTTTAATAACCATCCAGTAGTATTTTCACTTTTGATCCTATTCTTGGGTTTATATTTATTTCTACATAATTATTAAATGTTCTTCTCTATTATTATTTTTGAAATGATCAACAGAAGAGACCATCTCGTCACAGTTTCCAGATAATTTTATCAGGTGGGTGGAAGGATAAAATAGCTGGGCGGACAAAAATTAAGAACAAATAAAACGTTATGCAGTGTTGTGCAGTTTTTAATATATTTAGCCGGGCGGTCACCAAAATCAACTGGGTGGCCCACCCCCTTCAAAAGGGCATGGGGAAGACAGTGTTTCTATCAACATCATTTAAATCCTATTTAATGAAGAAAGTTAGTCATTTTCATAAACTAATTTTTTAATTACCAATTATGGATGACAATTCACAATATAAAGAAATATGCAGGCTGAGGCAAAAGTCTGGTAATAGAGTGTATAATTTGAAAACTACTTGGTGTAGGTTAATGAAGTTAAAAATATTATTACTAAGCAGGACAGGGACTACTTGGTAGCGACATTTCCAATTTTATGCAAAAAACTGTTCATGAATTTTGGAAACTTATCTCAAGCTATGAAAGATAGAGACATAGTGTCAATTGCAAAGCTGTAGAGCATCTTTCCATTACTTTAAATCATTGCTTTATTGGAGGAAAATTAAAGGAAAAATTGCTTGAAGTTTGTTTTTTTATATATTTATTAATTAATTGGATCCA
>JAHWFO010087465.1:368662-395423 GCA_023313115.1 Rhysida immarginata | reverse complement strand
TAGTGATATTAATTGAACAATATAGGCATGACATTAAATAAATTTGTAACAATAAAGGTGAAAAGTGAAATAAATTTTCTATCAGTAACATTTTTAACAGCCACTATGGACAATCTCCTAAAGTTCATCGTTTTCTAAAGTTCAAATGAATATTTCTAACAGTACTTAATGTATGAATACATAATGTGTACTCTAATAATTTCAAAAAATGAACATACAATAAAGTACACATAATGTATCATAACTGTATCGTTTTTGCCTTCTTAAAAATTAAATAACCTTTTATTATTTAATTATAAACTTTTATAATAAACCACCATCTGTAGTGTATTAAGGAACTTTTTGAAGAATCAGGCGATAATGAATTAGATTTTGAAGTTTTTTTAATTGTATACATCCAGGTTATCATTTTTCAAATTGCAAAAAGTAGAGATTTTTTTCTGTACATTCTTGCATATTTTATTTCTCCTAAGTTAGTGATGAATCAAAAAAATGGGGATCGCATTATACAAGAGGGTAAAATTTTTACTGTTTTTTTTGGCCTCTGAAAATGGGATCGTATTATACCAGAATACTTATGGTAACATATTTACTCTAATTACACAAATAAAAATAAACGTCCAAAACTGAAAAAGATTCATAAAGTTAATGTATAAACAATGCCCATTTTTTATTTCTTCTTAAAATAAAAAATAAAAAAAAAAGGAGGGGGAATCCAGAAATTTATAAAAAATCCTTATTAGTGTCATTCATGATAGAATTTTGAATTTCAACAGTAAATAGAGATATGCTCTCATTCTTTTTCATCCATCATACTCATGTAACCAACGCAGCAGAGTGTTATTGTTCTCCTCAGGCCTCATTCTTATTAACCATTGCCTGGCATGAGGGGGGGGGGGGGATTATAATCCTAATTAAGAGACCATTCATAAAGCACATAGTCACTTTTTTCACCTTTTCTAGCCCCTCCTCCCCCTCAGTGGATCCTCTGTCAAGTTTATCGAACCACTTGATTCCACAAATCTAATTTGTTTATTAACAAATTCTCTTCACCATGTCCTCATTAATGTATCCACCGGCTTTTGCTATATCGGTCAAGTAGGTCCTTCTGTACTTTGTTGACAGTACTCTAGTTTAATTATAAGCACCTTATATTTTTATTTAATGATATACGAGGCTTGTTCGTAAAGCAAGTACCGTTTCGTTCTACTGCCACCGCAATGATACAAGCATATACACTTGTCTCTCTGGTTCATTATCTTTGCACTGACGCCATTACAGCCGGACTGTGTTGTGTTTATATTTGTTAGTGAACGTTGAAAATGTCTAAGACAATTTCTGAGCCTGCAGGCTGTGAAGTGCATTCTGTAATACAGTTTTTGAACGCAAAGAATGTTAAGCCAGCTGAAATTCATCATCGACTTGTAGAGATTTATGGGGAAAATGTATTGACTGGTGAGAAAGTGGGTTAGGCAGTTCAATGATGGACGAACCAATGTTCATGATGAAGCACGGAGTTGAAAAAGTGAATGAGAAAATTCGTGAAAACAGACGGTTCATAATAAGAATGCTTTGTGATGAGTTTCCGCAAATTTCAAAAACTGTTTTGCATGAGATTGTCACAAATTGCTTAAATTATCGCTGGCGGCATCTTTCTATGAAGAGGACATAGTAAAGTTGGTTTCCCACTACGACAAATGTCTGAACAACGGTGGCAACTATGTAGAAAAATAGTTTAAGAAACGTTCTTTCATGTAAAAATTAATTTTGTTTTAAAAATGTTTTTTATTGTTTTTTTCCACACACCTCGTATGTTAACTTAAGTATTAAATGATATAATACATGTTAACTTAAACTGAATATTAACCTTGATTTGTATGTATAAGCCATGCAATGAAGATATGCTTTCTTCTGTTATTCCTAGGCTATTAAGTCTTTCAAACAATGCAGATGAAATACTTAAGATCTCTTCCTAAATAATAAGAAAAAATCCAAATGTAAATAATTCCAATAAAAACAGCTAAATTAAAATCTTAAAAGGCAAAACTAGAAGAATTCTCTTTACTGAAGTCGTTGGCTGATCGCTTTTTCTTTCTGCTGGTTCTTCACCGTTTTCAGTCTTTAGGCGCTTCAAAGGTAAATGAGATAAAAATGGAGATGATAATGAAGACATTGCTAATGAGGAAGATGACGATGTTGATGATGTTGAGGATGAGGATGATAAAGATGCAGAAGTACCAGCACCATTCATCACTGTTTGATTCTAGAAAAGATAAATGTTAATATAATTATTCACGAATAAAGGTATTAAAACCTGAATGAAAATTCTTACACCTCTAACAACTGAAAAATAGTTAACAGTTTAATATCTTTATTTCTATATACTATATATTTTTTATAACTTTTTTTTTTTATAATGAACCTCATTTTGATTTATTTATTACTCTAACCTTTTTCCTTTCCAAAGCTAGGTCCAATTCCCTGTCAATTTCATCAATGTCATTTTCATCATTTCCTTCATCGGTTGGTGTCATACTCTCCTTAGTTCCAGAATTCCAATTAGAAGCAACTTTTCGATTAAGCTCCGTTAAATCTAGAGTTTCAGCCTTTACAAAATTAATGCTATTTTGAAACTGACTTTTTCGTTTTGATGTATCAATGCCTATGAAGAATAAAATATCTGAAATGAATTATTGTGTCATCTTGCATCTGAATTTACATATTAATGTTCCTACACCATCTAATTTACAGCAATACAGTAAAATCTCGTTATAACGAACACCTCGTTATTATGAATTATTTTTTGGGTCCCTGCAAAGGCCGATTGGAATCTATGCTAATAAATTCGGATATAACAAACTGCAAACAAAATTTTTCCCTGAACAGCCCCAAATTTCATTATCACGAACTTCAGTACTTGCAGAAATCACACGAACTTTCGGATAAAACTCCCCTCCCACGTGGCCAGGAGATCCCACTTAATCATGTGGAGACATTGCCATGTTGCGAGTGTTTCCCGTTAGAAGCGACAGGTGGCGCTACGGTCGAAACATGTAATGGCCAATCAAAAACGTGCATTAGCGCATGGGTCAATGGGAGGTTTCTTGGGGTATATAATCAGGGGTCGAATGAAACATGGTATCTTGGACAGTTCAGTTCCAGTACTGACATCACGGACCTCCTGCTTCGCCAAGACATCGGATCACGCTTCCCGGACCTGCTTTACGAGTAAGTGCCCCTTTACTATTTTTACTTAAACAAGAAATTAAGCCTCCAGAGGAAAGTATTGGACAGTAGCGGAAGCCCCGAGTTCATCTATTTTTTTATTCCTTCATCTGCATTTTTTAACCCCCCATTTTTAAAAATCAAAAATTGATTTTCTCGAACCTTGTATTTAGAAAATATAAAAGAACCCTATCTTCTTTCCTTTCTCATCATTTTCGATCGAATGATATGACACTCCATATGTTGCCATAGTTCTAAAGACCAAGTAAATGCCATCCCCATAACTCCGACCCTATTGGGACAATTTGGCCCAAACTTTACAGTTATGTTGATCTTGCTTAGAGGAACCTGCATACCAAATTTCATTCCTTTATATGCATAAATACGCATAGACCTTTTGGTTCCCTCTAATTTCCGCCCCCGAAACTCCGACCCCAGTGGGCCAATCAAAACCAAACTAAATAGTGAAGGTGCACATGCCCATAGGTAGCTACATTCCGAATTTCAACCTTCTACCTCAAAAAATGCGGAAATTATGAAGGGGACGGACGGACAGACAGACAGACAGACTGACATCGTGAAAACAATAAGTAGCTCTATTTTTCCGCTACTTAATAAACAGTGATTGTATGAAAGAATTGAAAAGTACTTGACCTGACCACTAGAGGTCGCCTCACGCCCCCTTCATTATTACGAACTTCGTTATTACAAACTGCTTATATAGGGGTCCCCTCAAATTAGTTATAACGAAATTTTACTGTATTCCACTTGCATTACAACTTTGGATAATGGTAAGTCTAATGGTAACGATAATTCTCAATAGGTTCAAATTTTCATCCCTCCCCGCTTCATTATATGCAAAACTGGGATAAAAAATTGTGATCATAGTTTTATCGGTACTTGGTAGCATTGGTATTTATTCTAGTGATCTATAAACTTCGTCTATGCAGTGGTACAACCAATCTAACAATTCTTCCGATTCATAATTAATATTTTATTGAAAATAATGAGAGCACAGTTTAATAACGTTAAATAGCAACAAATGCCACAAGTTACTCGAGTGTACCATTACCACCTGCTCCTACACACACAAGATAGGCAAATGAATATTTTTGTTTGTTGTTTTACTGCTTTGGCACGATTGCTTCTCAAGAGCTGTCTATGCTTTGCTTTTCTCTTCACAGCCAACATTCTTGTCTGTTATGTACGCTTTGTATTGTCGTTCTCTCATTCTTCAATGTCTCCCCGCTTTCGCTTCATTATTTGCCAACGTGAATTGCCAGAGCCCTTCTATTCATTTTCCAATATAATTATAATCTTTTCTCATGCAATACCACTGTTCAATTAGTAGTATTCACAGTATGAGTTTGGATTTTTATTTGCAATACTCAACTTTGTGAAGAACTCGCATCTGCTTCTCTTGTTACTTTGCACTCCATAGAGTGTTCAATGTTTACATCGTTTACATAATGTCACAGAGCTTTCAACTATCATTGCAAATTGATGGGTGGTTACTGTTGTATCTAAACACCCATTCAATTTTATCACCAAATACTCGATGAGATTAAGATCTGGAGATGACGTGAGCTCTGAACTGTGGTAAACCATTTAAAAACCAAAACAGCCCTATTGCATTGTCATGCTGAAAGAGACTGTAGTTTTGAATGCAGATTATGGCCATAAACAGGTGGACATGGTCAGCAGACGAACTGATATGACATTGTTCAGAATGTTGTGTTACACACATCAAGGAATATAATGTCTAGCATGAAATCCTTCCTCAATAGTATGAGATCTGCCCCAAACTAAGCACAGGATGAATCCACCACCTCAGCTATTTATGTCGTATCCACATTTTGCAATTATTGCAATAAAGGAGGCATGATTCATTAGACAATGTTTCTTAAAGTGGGGGTCGCACAAAAAAAGTCTTGCGAGGGTCCAGAATTTTTTTTTTTATAAATTTTCCAAGTTACTGTGCAGTGGTTGGAAATCTTGTTTAATGGAAATAGAGAGTGGAAATGCCTGCCACCAGCCTCACAACATCGGCTGGCATGCAGTTGCATATTGTGAAACACACTGCTCTATGTGGCTGGTAAGATTTGCTGAACTTCAGTGGTAATTTCCTTATTCAGCTCGGGCAAATTGTACACAATTCCATACACTACTGCACAATAACTTTTGAATCTAAAATACAAATGGAAAATTAAAAAGTAACCCTGTATAACAAATTCATATTCATATGGTTAAATGGATTAGAACATAGAACATATAAAACTTATTAGGATACCCATGTTTCAGGGGGTCTTTGGAATTTTTAAGTATGAAAGGATGCGACGAGACAAAAAGTTTAAGAAACACAGCATTAGACCATGCCTTGTTTTGTTCTAATCAGCAATAATCTAGTACAGATGGTTATGGTCCCATACTGACTGCAACTTCTTGTTTCGTACTTAAAGGAGTAGTACCAACACCACCTAGACAGAAGGCCTGATAATGGAAACGTCGTACATTGTTACATCATCATTAGTCGATCATTGTTAATCTTATTTCTACCAAATAATAAGCCCTAAATTTGGTCGACTAATGATGATGTAACGATGTATATCAACTGTTACTTATTTAATTTTCCCTTTGTATTTTAGATTCCTAGTCGTATTGTATAAAGATAATTCAAATAAAACGAATTGCTATTTTAGATTTAGTACAGCTGACAAAATACAGGTAGTTTGGCAATAGCAATACAATTACGACAAATTTCCAAATGCAGTATTAAGTGTGTGCTTGCTAGTAATCACCAGTGTTGTTCAGGCATCAGTCCTAACAGTCAACAGGCTTTTGTATGCTTTCAGAACAGAAGTTAATGGGCTGGAGCTGAAGCCATTCCTCTATCACCACACAGACCCATAATGCTTTTTTTCAACGGTCCATAGATGAAGAAGTCACAGAGGCAGCGCCCTGGACTGTATGGAAGTGGGCACGGATCTCCCAGTGGAAACATTGCAGAAATCTGTGCCTTCCCTTCCACTCTCAACTCCGTACACCATTTAAACAGTAATGAGTTTCAAACATGTCCTTGTAAAATTTTACATGTATGGGTCGCACTAGATATACAGAGTGTCCATGAAAGGTCTGATGCATTTTATCTGTGTATTACCAAAAAACTAATAAAGTTGCTAGAAACTGATAAAAAATAGCAATTGGCCATAAACAAACATCTATTATTTTTTCTCACAAATATACCGATCGAATTGTTTATTAGGAGTCATCTGCTAATCGATAAGTTGGTATGTCGTTCATTGCAATTCATTCCAATTAAACAGAAATGGATTTCAATATTTGAAACTGTAACTGAAAAAGTTTATTAAACTAAGTTAGTATATCCTGTGTGCTCCTTGGGTCACATGGAGGATATCCAGCCGATAATCAATTTCTTGCCATGTTCTTTTGATAGCAACCTTGGTTCGGCGTTTAAAATCCGTAATGCCCTTAACTTTTGTCTTGAACACCTGGTCCTTCGCGAACCCCACAAGAAAAAGTCCACTGGCGTAATGTCGGGTGATCGAGGGGGCCAAGAGATAAGTCCATCTCTTCCTATCCAACGACATGGAAATTTTTTGTCCAAAGCGGCATGAACAATTGTCCCCTTGTGTGACGATGCTCCATCCTGTTGGAAGAGAATATCGAGCCATAGTTCATCTAATTGCGGAATACAAAATTCTGCAACACGTCCAGATATGTAATGGAAGTAACGGTTGGTTTCACAAAGAAGAAGGGTCCTAGTATGCGATAGTGTATAAGCCAGTAGCAGACTGACTTTTGGGCTGTCTCTTTCCATTTTACGAACACAGTGTGAGCTTTCAGATTCCCAAATGCGAACATTGTGGCGGTTAACATGTCCAGAAAAGTGGAATGTCGCCTTGTCGGAAAACACAACACACTGAAGAAAATCTCCATAGTCTTCAATCCCGTTTAACATGTAAACAGCAAACTTCATAAGTTTCAGTTTGTCATCTGGTTGGAGAGCTTGAACAAGCTGAATCTTGTATGGATACAATTATAACGTCTTATGTACCGTGGATTTAGGCAACCCAATTCTCTGGAAGCTGTCCTCATAGATTTTCTAGAGCTCCGATCAAACGCCTCTCTAGCTCTTTCCACATCCTTATCTGCTATGCTTGGGCAGCCTGAACTTTTTTTAGCATAGCACACTACCTCTTTCCAAAAACCTCTTCTCCCGATCCAAAATGCTGTTACGACACGGTAGATTATTATTAAATCGTCTTTGATAATTTCTCTGTGTCTGAGTCACCGATTTCGTTTCGATAAACCAATACACTGTCCGTGCTCTCTCCTGTGCAGTAGCATCTTTCGTTTTAATAACCTGGATATACAGTTCCTGCACTCTAGCGGCAAAATTGTGAAACACAATAAAACCTTTTCAGTTACAGTTTCATATATTGAAATTGTTTCTGTTTATCTTTATTGGTGTTTTGGTAATACACAGATAAAATGTGTCAGATCCTTTATGGACACCCTGTATATTTAATTCAGCTAGTCATTTTGAGCTGCAACATCTATAGAAATGCCATTGAATCCACTGGTTTTACGCAAACTCTTGCCATTGCACTCGAACTATTTGCGGTAAAAATCGCTCATTGCTCGTATTATGGCAATGCACTTACTGCTTGTGGCCACTCCAATTTCTACAAAACGTTAAAAAAAAAATTGAAATTGCAAGTATACTATGGACATAATAATAAGCTTCATGAAGATTGTGAATGCCTTATACCATTTCCAAATTCCCTTCAAATTCCTGAACCGTGTCAGGAATGTACTGCGGCTTTGCAAAGAAAAAAAATTTTAAACCCAGAAAATATTCAGTGTTAACTATGAATTACAGTACTCTTTTTATTATCTTTAAATGAATAACGTAGGAGTCTTTTTAGAACATTTGTCAGTCCCTTAAGCGTGTTACATTCATTTTATTCATGAAAAGCCAATTTGTAGAAACCCATCTCCAGAACTTCATCTAGGAAATGGAAGAATGATAATTGTTTGAACTCCTCTAACATTAAAGAAACTGAAACTAATTAATGCCAAATATTAAAGGATACTTTATTCTATCAATATCATGTTAAAGTAAACGCATTGTTCTTCCGCAGCTAAAAGAAGGTTGGCGAGAGAAAAAAAAATAAAGTAATGTCGCCTTCAGTTGGATGTGGCCATTCTTGAATATTTTCTTTTTACCTGACAATAACATTAGGATGAGGAAATAGAAGTCCACATAAAATCACACAATATCAAATTATCTATTTCATCAGAATATCAGCCCACTACAGCAACTACAGTTTAAGTAAATAGGTCAAAAGCTTGCCAGTGTTCAAGTGTAATGGCAGCTGCATCACATGATTTCAATATGCCAGCCTCTATAGAAAAATCACTGAATCGATGGATATGATAGCTGAGCAATTCTTGGATTTGTGTCTAATGATATTGAAAGCTTATAGTTGAACAAGATAGCAATAAGAATATTCCTTCCCAATATATTCTAAAACTTCCTCAATATTTTATTACAATCACCCAACACTTTTAGTTTTCTTTTTCAAATGCACTCAACAATGCCTAAATCATACTTTTCCCAAATTCTCATACGTTTACCACCATATACAATGGCTATTGGCAATACATGCATAATCAGTCCAAATCAAAGCTAGAATAATACATAAGGTTTCAGAAAGAAACGACAAAAGACCAAGATTAAAATAAGATTCTTAATTAAAATAAGTATTTTTTTCAGGTCAACACCTGTGTTAAAATTAACGGTTATCCAGAATTATTAATTTGAAAAAAATTTCTTCTGTACCACCATTGCTAGCAGGAAGTTCCTGTTTCTTAAATCCAAAGCCTCTTCTGGTTGGAAGATCACTGTTAGAGTCATCCTCATAGAATGATGGGGGGAAATTTGAAGCACCAGAACTGGAAATGATTGGTTGAGCTGAACAGGAATGTTCTTCCTCAGAATCAGAATCATCATCCATTTGGGGTAACACCTATTAAGTAATTAATTTAATTTTATAATATAAATAAATAAATAAAACTTTATATTATATGAAATGTGAAAAATACTTTATCAGGCATTTAGTATACACCATTATTCACTGACATTTTTTTGAAAAAAAAAAAACTTCAGAAACTATTAGTACATGAACGGGGCCCATGTGCAGTTTGCACGGTAATTATTTTCATCAAATTCAATTCATTCAAATTGTTTCGTTTGATGAACTCACATTTTCTCCTTTATTTATAGTTTTGTGATTGATTAATGATAAAAATTGTTGCTCAGACAACAATGGTCAGGTGATTTTTCAGTTCCGGCATGCGCTTAAAGTGAGCGCCAACAATGCTTAAACGTGCAACAACAATGCAAAACCGTTTCCGTGATGAACTCACATGTTCTCCTTTATTTATAGTTGGATTTTTACTCCTATTTGCACTTGAAAAGCGTGTGGAATTACACTATTTTCAAAATGACCAAGGTATATAGTTGGCACACGACAGTTTTAGATACAACTGGACTCTATTTCCATTCAATTATATGGAACTTATCTGATAAGTCTATTTTTTCTGTAAGAATTTTAAATTTCTTACCTATTTAACTAGTCATAACGCATGATAAAAGGCAAGAATTGAGCAAAGAAAAACAGATTTTGAGAGATCAAATTCTAACCAAAATTTTAAACATTTGCACCTCCTTTTTGAGAAAAACTTAAGGGAGAAAGTGGTCTTATACAATGGCAAATGGTATTTTAATAATGTTATGAATGAAGAGAGTTTATTTTTAATACTTAGTTTCCTAGATAATTCAGTTACCAGAGTTGCAAGCTAATAGGAAATTTGAATGAAATCATAAATTTTTCAAGAATTAACACACCATTATAACAATATTTCTTCCAGTTACAAAGAGTTACTTGTTTAATAAACAGTACCAAAGTGTGGCGATTACAAGTCATTGGCAATTCATAACTAAACAGCATGTGCTTCTTAATTCATGTTTTCCCACAACTTTATCATTATTTAATTAATTTAAAAGTAATCAATGGTCTTTCAGCACCTCTTCAACTGACGGTATTATATAGGGCAAAATGAACCAATGTTCCCTAAGAGTGGAACCACATTTACACAGAAATTTGTGTAAAAATTAGACACGATTGCTTCAAAATTTGTTATACAAGGTTTGTACACTTTTCTCAGGAAAAAATAAGCACCCCCAAAAAGCACCTCTAGCGCAATTAATTTCCACTCACCAAAAGTCATGGCACACACCTCCAATCAAGTTTCCTGTCCGTAATGAGACAGATCCCACTGCTTCCATTCTTGGAATGCAGGTGCACAGGACTCCTTGATATCACACAATCATTGTAAGCAAAACTAGCTGCAGAAATGGCAGCACGCCGAGAGCTATCCGCATTTGAACGGGGGATGATTGTTTGTGTCAGATGGATGGGTGCCTCAATATCAGATGTAGCTAACACCATGCAATTTTCCCGCACAACCATTGCAAGGGTCTATCGAGAGTACAGCCAATGAGAAGTTACAACCCATGTCGGACAGCAGACAGGCCGCCCATGCCTCATTGATGCCAGAGGTGTTCGCTGGGTCACCTGGTGCTAATCGAAGAGCGAAAGCGGCCCAAATCACCATGTGGTACAACCAGGGACGTCCCACAACTGTGTCCTTTTTTCCTTGCAAACCAATAGTCAGAATTTCAGCTGCTATGTGTTAAAGTCTTTGTTTTTAAACATCCTCTTTAATTTAAAAAAAAGGATAGATATTTAATAAGGCGTGCACTACCTGTTCGCCGTTTTTCGCGTACAGAGGGCGAAGCATCGGCTTGATGTATGGAGATTCCAGCAGTACAGATGTTATCTAGGTTTTAATGGCTAGTTCATTTTGTTTTTAGAATATGCCTGTAAATTGTTGCTTCCCCCAGTGCCATTCCAATTCAAAAAGGATAAGGGGTTTTTAAAATTCCATATCTTTCCTCGGGATATTGAGAGGAAAAAGGAGTGGATTATAAAAACAAGATAAGAGGAAAAAGGTTTTATCAAACCAAGCTTTTATAATGTTTTATTTAATGGCAACAATACAGCTTAATTTTACAACAATAAACAATAGATACATTTACCTCTCGCCATAACGAAATGTCCAATTGTTACAACAATCAATTCGTAGTAATGAGTTAGTACCATTAGAACACGAACCAATGAACCGATTTGAAAATTTTTTTCTTTATCATAAATTGTCATCGATTCAGCATAAGTGTGTCAAATTGCAGCTCCCTAGCTTGTCGGAAAGTTGGTTTAATATTGATTACAAGATTTGACCTAAACAAACTAACACAGCAAAGTTAATAAAAGCTTATAATTAGAACAGGAAACCTGTGAGTCCGATTGCCCGGGTCTGCAGCCAACATTTTTCCGACTCAAATTATGATGTAACAAGCATGGGAAGTTATTGAGCGGCTAGATATATTTAAATAAATAGATTAATATAACTGCTTGATATTTCTGTAAGACGTAGCAGACATTTTTGTAACGAAACGAAAACCATGGCCAAGAAAAAAGCTGGATAAATGTCCCGTGTAGCATTCTCGGCTGACATTGATCAGCCCCGTCGCGTTCATGCTCTGAATTTATTGTTGTAACATATTTCACTAATATGTAAATGATTTATCATATTATCGAAATTATATTTTTTAAGAAATTTATGCGAGAAAAAAAAATCACGAAAATTCCGTCACGGTGTACGTTGAATAGAGATATATGGCCCCTCGTTAGCTGAAGTTCATCATCACGGAACTTTCGTGATTTTTTCCTGCATTAGTTTCTTAAAATATAATTTCGATAATGTGATAAATCACTTGCATATTAATTGGATATAATAATAAATTCAGAGCATAAATACAAACTGGGCTGCTCGCTGGACTTTTACCAAGCTTTTTTCTTGGCCATGGCTTTCGTTCCGTTACAAATGTCTGCTACGTCTTAGAAAAATATCAAGCAGTTATATTAATCTTTTTATTTATTTATATCTAGCCACTAAATAACCTACCCGTGCTTGTTACATCATAATCGGAGTCGGAAAAACGTCAGCTGCAGACCCGGGCAATCGGACTCACAGGCTTTCCTGTTCTAATTTTTATAATCCACTCCATTTTCCTCTCAATATCCTGAGGAAAGATATGGAATTTTAAAACCCCCTTATCCTTTTTTGAGCTAATCCCGTATCCTTTTAGTTTAGCAACCGTTGTGTTTGTTAGACTGTCTTCATTCATGTTGTCGTCACACAAAAAAAAAAAATGCTAAGAATATCGTCAAGAACTCCATTAAACTAACGCCACTGATAAACCGTGGGAAACTCGATACATCAAGCTGACACTAGCGCCATCAAAGAGAAGAAAAAGCATATGCACGCCCCATTAAATATAAGGAAAAGGTTGTTTTTTTCCACTGGCCATCCCCTTTTGAAGCTCTATACAGATTGCAACTGGCACATGCTCCTCGTGCTGATGACAGGAAGAAACGTACAGATTTTTATCAAATTCTTTTACATATCCTAGAGGATGATGACACCTTCTTACAGTGACTGATTTTAAATGTTGAACAATGCGTTATACAAACAGAAAGTTTCTTGCCATGATGTTTGTAAATTGCGCTTGAGAACCAACATCAAATTCGAGAGCAAGAGTGAGATTGACAAAAATTAATGTTTTTCCCCCTACTGTTTCCATTCGTAAGACCCATTGCCCTTTCTTCTTCGAGGGAAACACTATTATAGGAAATTCCTATCTTGAAACGCTGCATGATTGGCTGTTCATACAAATGACTAAAGACTCTGAAGATATCGTTTTTCAGCAAGATGGAGCACTGCACCATTGGCATAACGTTCATAGGTTTCTAAAAGATTACCTAGACATTGAATTGGACAGATGGAACCCTGAGATTTGGAACTATACACAAGATCTGCAGACATCATCTCATGTCAGGTTTTTTTTTATGGGTATACATAAAAGAACGTATTTATGTTCCACCATTACCTGCCGATTTGGACGAGCCCAGGAACAAAAATCGCAGATGCAGTCAATTCTGTGACAGAAGAAACTCTCAGACGCATTTGGGAAGAAATCGGCTATCGCTTGATATTGTCCATGCAGCAGGTGAAGGGCACATAGAGCATTTATAATTACAGGAGTGAAACTTAAGGACTTACTCAAACAGCCTGTAAGTTGTTTTGTAACTTTTACCCATTTTCATTATTAAATATAATTATTTGAATTTGGGCTATTCTTTTTGAACTGCCCTGTGTACAACACCTAAAGATTCCCTTATTGTGCTGTTGTACACTCTATCTAGTTAATGTTCCAATTAAAAAGTTAATTTAAATATCCTTATTAACAGCAATTAAAAAGTGTATGTGAAATATCCCATCACATATAGTCCCCATTATTATACAGTAATGCCAGAATTAAAATAAATAAATAAAAATTAAATAACAGTAACGAAAAATCCATTTTAGTCATGCAACACACAATGTTTAAATTTGATTCAGGAAAAAAAAGAAAAAAAAAAGAAGATAAAAGAAACAAATGAATTTACTTGTGGTACGTTTTGTTGGCCAACAAAAATACATTCTTCAGAGTTAGAAGGCAAAGGATGATTAAGAGTTTCCATCTTTTGACTCCGTACACGTGTTGTTGAATCTGGTTCTTCATTTTCTTCAAGACAAGATATTTGAGAAAGTGGAAACTCAACGACAGGAGATTGGTGAGCTGCTGGTGAGCTATTACCAGAACAGGCCAGATTGGGCTCAGGCTCAGGTTTGTTTTGAGAATGAGTGTTTAGATCATTGTCAACACCTGAACTCTCCTGTAAATAAATTAGTTTAACTTATCAAACATTTGAATAATTATTATTGCTGAGAATATACAATAGGCATCAAAATTAGGAGTAAAAAGTTGAAATTTAAAAATTAAAACAATAAACGTTTAACAAAAATGATGGAATTAGATGAGCAACATGCTGTTAAAGTCTGTGCATAACTGAAAACATGTTTTTTCCCATCTAACATCCAACAAACAATATTAAAACATTTTAACATTATATAAATACAGAGCATTTCTAAAGTCATACAACCAGATTTCGATTAATATTTCCCGAAACAAAAAGACAAAAATATGAAATTTTCATTGTAAATAGATTAATGTCTGCATAACATTGTGCATTACGACAAATGGTAAAAATGAGAACCAATTTCCGATGAGCATAGCTCTACTTGACGACAGGTATTTGCAACCACACAATGGAGCATATACAGGTATTGGACATTGAAACTGAAACACCTTCGCAAATAGCACTGGTTACCCCCAGGGCTGAATAGAACCTTCTGCTAGGTAATTAATCGTATGCATATCAATGAATCACGTGTCAGAGGTCTTGGTAGTCACTCCAGTAGAAAAGTTCGATAGTAAGCTTCAAATTGTCTGTGCAGAGCGCTATAATGGGAGACATATCCGACTTCAAAAGAGGGCAGATTGTTGGGGCGCGTCTAGCAGGTGCATCTGTGTCCAAAACTGCCACAATTTGTGATGTCCCAAGTGCTGCAGTATCCAGGGTGATGTGTGCATATGAACAGGAAGGACGAACCACGTCCAGGAGGAGCAACTGCAGGGGAAAACAGAAGTTGTCGGAAAGAGACGTCAGGACATTGACCAGGATTGTTGCACGAAAGCGGAAAACCACCGCAGAAATGAATACACACCTCCAGGAACCTGTGTGCACGAAGATAATCCGTCGTTACCTGCATAAATCCAACATCCATGGCAGGGTTGCTATACCGAAGCCTTTCATCAGTAGTACAAATGCCTCCAAGCGGGTTCAGTGGTGCCGGACGCATAAAACCTGGACCGTTGGATGACCTCAAACGCGTCATATTCTCGGATGAGTCCAGCTACACTGTCTTCCAAACAACAGGGAGGGTATTCGTCTGGAGGAGCCCCTCTGATGCCTACAACCCAGACTGCTTGGCACCCACAGTCAAACACGGAGGTGGGTCAGTAATGGGTGGATCAGTAATGGTCTGGGGTGCAAACTGTGTAGGACCTCTACCAATCCTTCCCAAGACGTGTTGCTGCTGTGCTGGCTGCCCACGGTGCCCCAACACCTTATTAAATAAAGATTTTGGATTTCTACCAGGTGTTTCAGTTTCAATGTCCAATACCTGTAGATGCAGATGAGCGCCATTTTAAAACTATGTGAATTGACTCTGTACCAACATCTACCATGATTCATATGATATTTCAACAGTGCGAAATTCAAAACATCTATCTTTATATCTATGAACGATATCAGCTGAAATGTGGTTTGCGCAACTTTAGAAACACCCTGTACAACAGCTTCCTCTTTAACCAGCCACTTTAATCAATATTTTTCCTTATGTTAACCAGATTTCCAGGGTAATGGATTCAGCAGGAAAGCAAGATTAAAAAGATGGGAGAACACGTTCTGGCAATGTGACGATCTTATAGATTCTTACACTTTGACAACAGAAAATAAGAAACAATAGGAAACTAACAAATTAAGATTATCAAATTTTTTAGATAAGAAAATGTCTAATAAATACAGGGGTGGACAAAATACAGTAATATGATCACCTGTGAAAAAAGACAATTCTCTTAGTAAGAAGTTAGCCCACCTATCACCTGAATTACAACTTGTATCATGCACAATTATAGGATGGACAAAGAAAGGTCATGCACAATGTTCAAACGAATGCACATCTGTCAACATGCTGAACCATCTCTAGTTCAGAAAGTGTGGCTGAAAGTGGAACTCAGGTCTTGCCTTGCCCATGGTGCATTTAAACAGAGATAAAGTGAATACAATTGAACCCACATAAACTCTGTTAGAGCAAAGTTAACTGAAATTCCAGACAAGTTCATTGAAACTATACAAATTTTCTCAGTTATAATGAAAATACGTACAGTATATAAAGAATCACTTAATGGGTTATAGTTTTGATATAGTAAAATAATTAGAAAAATAAATGTTTCATGTCTAAATTTGGCACTGGATTAGTTACTCAGTAAGAGCAGGGTGAGAAATACAGTAGTAGAGAAACATGAAACAGGAAGCACTTGTTGTAGAATATTGCTATTGTTTAGCAATACCCGAATTCCACTTGTGTCAACATGTTTCAAAAAAATGGCTAAAAGAAAATGTTTAGATCTCAACACCAAAATTAAGATCATAAAGGAAATAGAAGCTAGGAAGGAGAAAAAGAGATATATTGTTTTTGGTTATTAAAAACCATTGCAAAGCACACAATTGAGTGCTTTTTCTTTACCGGATATATAGAAATCCACTTAAATAGTAAATTCGCTATATCCACTATACATTTATATATGGTTATAACGAACAAATTTGCAGATTTTTTAAAATTCATTATAAGTGGGTTCGGCTATAATACCATTTGGATATGCTAGGTGTTTATGGCATACTGTTTCATGATTCTGATAAGAATTCAGTTCTTTGCATGAAGATGCATAATTTTATCTTCAAAACTTTGAATTTTTGTACCTTCACTATTTTCAACTTTTTTTTTTTTTTATTGTTTTAAACATTTTAAAATTCCAAAGAGATTGTTTTATAATTTACCAACTATTTTTGGGTACCTCTTTATAAATTAATGAGTAATTATGAATTGTAATAAATTATTTATACAACAGTTGGTGTTGCTTAGTTTACTGCAACTGCTTTTGGTACGTTTTCAAGAGCGGAAAATGTATGGTCATGCATGTCATTTTAACTTTGTGTTTTAAATTACAAGCTGTGGGCACCCATGTTAATTCTCATAGGGTAGCCAAAATTGGCTTCTGGTGATTCAATACGTTTAAAGGGAAAAAATATGCCACAGTAACTAACTTTTGAGATTTAATTTACTCAGTAAATCAAACTCACCTGAGCATTAGTTGCTTCTACTTTTGAAAGAACGGCCGTATGAGGAGGAGACAAATCAAAATTTGGAAGGACTTCCATTTTACACGTGGAGGGAGATGCCACCGTTTCTCTGAAATGGGGAAAAGAGTAAATGTAAACATTAAGACATCCATGTTAAAAAACTAAATAAATAAATAAAAAAAAATTAAAAAAAAAAAAAAAGCATAATATGCAATCATTTACTATCCAAATGGCTCACATCAAACCAAGATAATACCGTTGAATCTCGCTAATTGGATACTGAATAAGTGGATAAATTTCTATGCTAAAATTTGTGTAAACTCCTCATAACTGGATAAAATAACTGAAAACACACAGTCTTTGGCAGACACTTTCTGCATAATATAATAACTCTGCTTATAATAGCCACTTATTTCCCTCTAAGCCAATGGGAGTGCTGCCTAAAAATTTTTTTTATCATTGATTTGTTTTTAATTTATTAACACACAAATTTTCTCTAAAAATAGCATTTAGTTAGCTTAATTTACTCTATGAGGCAAATCAAAAAGCATGATGACAGAAGACTTGTGCGATCAGTGATTGAAAAAAACTGATCAACAAATGAAAATGCAAAGCGGACTTCTTTTGTTTTATAATAACTGATAATTTTATACCATTATTGTTAAATTAAACATTAGATAAGGTTTAAATCAATTAGTGTTGAATAGTGTACTTTAACGAAAATACCTACTCCGGATAAGTGTGTATTTTCTTCCAGTCCAAGACTATCCATTTATCGAGATTCGACTGTATTACTGGCAACTGACCAAAAGCATAATAATCCAACTGGAATTAGGTTATGTTCCAATTTGCAAATTTAATCATACCATCAACTGAAAACTTAGAATAAACTACACAAATTAACGTGTATGATCAGGTAAGCATAGCTGCCAACATTCAAAGGTGAAAAATCGGGAGATCTATACATAGATTATACTGGAAGTAAGCTAACCAAAAGTTTTGGAGAGGGGGGGAGGGGAACTACATTATTTTGATTTCAAAGACGAACAACATAATGACTAATACGGATAACTAAGAAAACAGTCCATTATAATTCATAATGAACCGCAGACTTGAGTTAATGATTAAAAAGAGCCTATTCTTAAGTTCTCAATATAAGAAAAATCTTCCGTATAGCTCTTTTTTAAAATACAAGAAAATTCTTCCGTGTTCGAAATTAACATCATATCATTTGGATATTCTTAACAAATTTTTTTTACGGTTATTTTTTGTTATTTTCCAAGGCCTTTTCAATACGATTTTCAAAATTAAATGACCGAAGTGTTATGTTTGTTGAAACATGAATGCAAGCTTTCTCTGAAACTAATGACCAAAGCTTACAGTCTGTGAAATTCAATTTTGCACAGATGGAATGCCATGGTGGCATCACACACATGGCAGAACATTGTGGTTAGAATTTTCCACAGATAGAATGCCATAATGGTAAGCGAAGCAGACTTTATATGAAAAAAGATAGCAGTCAACAGCACTTTTTTCAGTGTTATAGTACATTCACTTTATAGAGAAGTATTTTGTTCTTGGTGTTGTGATCATAAATTGAGGAAACGTGGAACACAGCTACAAAATATAGAATTTTTAACTAATTTATTTACTGAATAAAAAATCAGGAAGATGGGACCAAGAGTGTTGGCAAATATGGAAAAGGCATATGAAATTCAAGAAATTTTACACCAGCAAGGCACATATTTATAAACTTTTGACATAAATCTTGTTCATAAGATATAAGGCGTGCTCAAACACAAGATTTCTTAAGAAATGTTTCAGAGTCTAACACACTATTTTAAACAAACAATTTTATTCTTTAAATTTTATTCATTCTTGGAACAATATAAAAATTCATGTGTTTGTAACAAAGAAAGCAATGCGGACTTACGTTTGAATAGGTAGTTCAGGTGTAAGCCGAGGATTCACCAAATCTGGACTATCACTTCCTGGTAACACAAACCCAGGTGGAAGCTGGGGTCCAATTTTTGCTGGTGAAAGGTCATCAGCAAAATTTACTGGATGAGCTTTCTCCTCTTTCATCAACGAAGGACCAAACTCTTTAACTGGAAGAGGGTCTCGTGATGTCGAAGGACTATCCAGTGCGTGCCTTTTTGGACGCTTATTCTGCTGATTAGGATCTTCATCATCTGATGACGATTCATCATTTGAAGAACTTGGGCCATAAAACCTGATGGGTTCAATTTTCCTGAAATGACAAATTCAATTTTAGCTTATTCTAGAACAGTATCTCTCAATGTGGGTTCCATGTTACATCGCAAGAAAGAATAACAAAAACGAATATGTAGCACTTATAAATAATAAAGAAAAATACTAGTAATGATAAATAATCATTATTATAGGGATTCCTTAGAACACTGATATTATTTTCAAGGATTCCAAACTGATAAAAAATTTGAGAAACGCTGATCTAGGAGAAAAAACTACAAAACTCCATCGATCTACCATACAGTGGGGGAACACGAATCCAGAATATTCGGGACCAGAAGTTTCCCGGATTCGAGGTCTTTTTCCTTGAGAGAAGTTACACAACGCGTGTGTAATTAAATCCTTATGATGACTGTTATTTAAAATTTATTTTAAAATAAAAGTTTTCACAATTATACAAATAAAGTCATTATTGTAATATAATCTTATTTATTAATGTAATTATATTAAGATTTCGTCCCGATCATCTTACCGATGTAGGTGCTAGAAATTGAAACTTCAATTTCCGACACGCCCAGCCTTAATTTAAAGGAAGACGTCCCTCCTCTAAATTATTAACCCTTCCCTTTTGCAAGTTAGGACCATACCAGAACCGCTTAGCAAACAAAGACCCACTGAAATTGTGGATAAACCCCCTTTACAAATTAACTAAGGGGCGAAATAAGTTTAATTTTAAATAGGTAAGATATAGAAACGACCTTTTAGTGGGCAAAGTATTATTACGTAAATAGCTAACAACCCCTAAATTCCCTGGGAGGAAATTATGCAAAAATAAAATCTTGCTGTAAATATACAAGGACCAATGAGAAAGAACTAACAAGTTCCAAACAAATATTTTCCTTTATTACAATAAAAGGATAATGCCAAAGATTGAAGATTTTTTTCTTCCCAAACGGTTAAAGAGGAACAGCATTCACTAATCAAAAGGGTAATTGTAATGGTGAAGACAGTCTAAAGATGAAACGAACAAATCGGTTAACGAAACGGTATCCGACAAACAGCAAGATATGTTCATAGAAGTAACTTGGTTGTAACGCAGCCTCCTTTTAGGCGAAGGTGAATCTAAGCAAATCCGTTCACGACGCAGTCCGAAACTCTATTAAGTCCTAGGACGTCTTGGGGAAAACTAGCCGATTGGGAAGCGGGGCATTACTAATATACATTTGGAAGTAAAAAAAAAAAAAAAAAAAAAAAAAAAGATAAAGAAACAGTTGAAAACACAAGAAAAATAAAAAAAATATAAATAAAAGAATTACATAAAGGCAAGGAAAACATTAATTAAGCAAAAAAAAAATACCAGGTACCTCGGGGAAAACAGAGGAGAAAATGAGAAACTCAAGGATACAATAAAAAATAAAACGACAGACAATAAGATACACAGGAGGCATTAGACAGGGGGAAAGAATGAGTCGGGGTTAGGTTTCAAGGCTTGATACGATGGACAAGTTTGAGGAGCGAGTTCCCATGGAGCGGGGACGAAAACGAATACACAGACGGAAAGGAGGTCCTGAAAAAGAGAACTGACACAAGATAGTAATAAATAAAAAAAAACGATAACAGTAATTCTAAAGAAGGGCTCAATAAATTCTCATAGTAATACAAGAAAAAATAAAATAAGCAGGGAATTTCAAAGTTAATGCTTAAAGGAATTAAGTTCAACGTTCGAAATCATGATAAGAAACTGACAATGTCTCATCTATGGCTTGGCGGATTTTGAATCGGACTGCGCATGAAGGAGTCGAAATTCACGATGAAAATACTTTATTCTTCAGGAAAACCAGCTTATGACTGCTGTGTGCGGGTCCTTGAATACATGTAGAACGGCGTAACTCAAATCTCGTTCTGTCAAAAGAAACTGGAGAAATAGTTAATACAGTTAATATGAGCGAAGCAGACTTTGATTAAATTATCAGCCATTAACTCGAATATTCAGAGAGTCGCGTGATGACGACGCACGAACGAAAATGTTGACAGATAACGACAACTGACGATAGCGTGTACTCATGCAGTAGCTCATTCGCTAAGGCCTTAATTCCATTTCCTTAGAATCGGCAAAAGTAACTGAAAAATGGTTAACCAACCTGTTGTAAGCTGATCCAAGGCAAACCAGAGTGAAGTTTACTAATGATGATTCGGCTGTGGAGAGAGGATAAAACCCGGCTCAATAACCGCAACCATGGAACATCAATATCTCTGAAGACCATCCGAAGCTGGAAGCTCGTCAAAATGGTTAAAACAAACTAAGATTCTCATCGTATAGTAGCGTTCTAAGCTGTCTAATTGTGAAGAATAAGCAGACTCGACGCTAAATTCAATAACTTAGTTGACTTCATTGTCCAGATGTTAAGTCCGATTAGAAGTTCTTTGGCTATGTATTAATCGACATCAAGGAATCCAGATAAGGACCAAAAGTAAATCGCCCGGTTCTATCCATAGGACCGGCTTGTCGTGTTGTTGTCCCATCCACAGCTGATGACAGATTCCCTTCAACTGCCCAAAAAATGAATTTCTTTTTCACCACAAAATCTTGAAGAGGCTCGAGCCAAACAAACTCGAGCTCCAGAAAAATCAAGCGGCAGGCGACGCTCTAAAAGAAAAACCTCCCATAACAAAGGAGATTTAACTTAACAATAGCTTACAAGCCAAGATATTTCGGAACGGTAATTTAAACAATTCGTTTAGATAAAAACAGCAATAAGCTTTGTAATTTTACGGAAAAATTGAACAAATAAATATCCCAAAAGCAAATGCCAAACATTTTAAGCTATTTTAACAAAATATTAATATTATCAATCCAGCCCTTCCTTTTTGCAAAATTTGCAATCAAAGAGTGAAACAATGCAAGGCAGAAGCGTTAAAGCTAAATCTTAAGCTTTTGAGCTTTTTCTTTCCCCCCTTTTTTTTTTATTTATATGTCTTAGCCGAGAAAAAATAATTATGGCAAAGTGATTAGAAAAATATAAACTCTAATTAAAGAGTTTTAACAGTTTTAAAAGGTTACACGAATGGCCTGTTAAGTTGCAAAACGTTTATTCGTAAGACTCTTAGTTCAAGCAAAATAAAATTCGGATCATGTATAGTCGACTGCCATATTTCGAACCTCATAATTTAGTTCCCCAAATGGATGAATAATCCAAAAATAGTCATAAGGCGACCTGGCCAGGCCAAATGTTGTGAAAAGTACGTATACTTTCCCTTGAAGAAAGGGAACTAGAGGAGAAGAGCGACCGACTCCATATAAACCCTGGAAAGTAATTTCCTGAACAACGCGACAAGAACGCGTCGAGTGAACCCTTTAACATTATTATTAGGAGGGGGAACACAGTAACCTCCCATGAACTAAGAAATACGTAAAGTTTTCCACGACATAGACCATCGCTTCACGCAATAAATGACCAAATGGTCGAATTTAAAGGCATAAGGAACATAGGAACGTCGATTCGTATTGTCCAGAAGCCCAACCCAAACACTGGAGCGAGAACTGACCGTGTTAAAGTGACCAAACCATGAAGGAAAAAGAGATATATACATCAGCATAAACGACTCAATGTCAGTAAAAAAAACTTTTGTGGCAAAAAAAACCTGTTGTAAACAGTTCAAAAAAAACGGTACGCTACAATATATATATATATATATATATTTTTTTTTTTAACCAAATATTTTATACCTCCAAGTCAGAGTTCTTCACGTACTGTCAAAATTAATTTTCCTTCCGATGTTTCTAAGAATTATCAGATAAATTCATTTATAACTCTGTATTATTTTTACTTCAGCAGAAGAGTATTAAAAATGGCAGGAAAATACAATTAGGATCTGTGTTAAATCAACGCTTCAAAAGTGCAGCAAATTCGTCGGCGAACTAGGCCTATCGGAACATACACATTGTCGACGATCAGGCCTAACAGTCTATTCTGAAAATGCACTAAATCATCAAAAAATACTCAAACTGTGCATTATGAATATAATTAAAACTAAATTTTATTCAGCAAATATGAAACTAAGCAACTTCCATGAGTCTTATACATTCTTCATCCGTCGATGTTTAGCATTATTTTTGTGCATATTACATGGGTGACACGGAGATTTAATTATTTCAACAAATGCTGTCTTTTTCTTAATATAAGTTTTTTCCCCGCAGTGGCTGATCATGTGGCCCTATTGCTTCTTGCGAGGCTTCTTGTTTCACCAAATTGCGACATTTTTATAGATAGACATTAAAGATAGGAGGTTAGCATGAAACTTTTAATAATTGTATAAAAAATATTACGCTTTAAAAGTGCAAAAAAAATTGAGATAAACCACGTTTGAGATCGAAATGTGTTTGCCCATGGTGTATCGCAGCATGGAGAGAAGAAGGCTGCACGTCAAGGAGACAAGGTTCTGGTAGCCAGCGTCGCACCACAGACTGGGAGGACAGATACATCAGAAGATGTGGGACAGTGGATCAGATTTCAATTGCCACACAGTTCATGAAAGAATAACAAGAAAGGGCACTGCTTTTGCATTTCTAGCAAGAACAGTCCCACAGAATCATCCAGAGACATCTGAATCAAGGGACTATAGACACGGCCAATTCTATTCCAACATCTATAAATCAATCAACCCATCGTCAATCGTATCTTAGAGGCAGGAATGATAGTTCACTCCATTGTCAGATGAATCAAGGTTCATTCTCGGTCATAAAGACAAAAGCATTATGACATGGCACCACAGAAGTAAGCGCAGCCATTCAGCACATATTGTGGAATGCCAGAGAGGTCCATTTGTATAGGATATACAGTAAAACCCCGTTACAACGTACCTCATTTTAATGTACACTTCAAAATAACATACAAATTTAAAATCCCGGCCAAAATCTAGGCATCTTTGAGTTTTATGCTAAAAAGTTTCAGTTTAACGTACTTTGAATTAACATTTCAGATTAACAACTAATTTTATGTTCCCTCGGTTAAACTATCCCTCCATTACAACGTACGATGTTTGAATGTCTTGCTCTGGTTGGTCAATATCTTAAGCAGCCAATGTGAAAGTGGCAAATGGCAATGCATCAGAATGAAACATCACTTTGGTTGGTCAATGGGATAAATAAGCCAAGTTTACATTTCACTGTGTAGCATACATAAACCGGAAATCTGTGCATGCAACTCAGTCGGGACCCATACTGTACGGCAACGATTGCCCATCACCGATACGGTAAGATCATACCACCATGTGTTTGTTTTAATTTCAGTTTTAAGTGCATGTATATTTCTCACTGTGTGTGTATTAACATGGGACAAAAACAAAATGAAATTTTAAGTGACCAGGAAGACAAAGATGAAAATGGCAGTTTAGAACCAGAGTAACGCCCGTCTCAACTTTAAGTTATGGAAAGAAAGCAGACGGTTATTACAGATTTTTTTTTTTTTTTTTTAAATTATCAAATGTAATACATTTCCGGGTTTATGTATGCTACACTGACCAACCAATCAACTGTAATATATTATTTGTAATGAATAAAATAAAATGCTACACTTCATGTATTCTTATGATTTTCTGTGTACATATTGTACAGTGTATATGCATCTTTCAAAGATCCCCGCCCAGTTTCAGAATAACGTACACTTCAGATTAATGTACAAAATTCCTGTTCCCTTGGAGTATGTTGTAACAAGATTTTACTGTTGGTTTTAGAAAATAAACGATTTTTACTGAGACTTTTAGACTATCTTACTGTATTATATCTGCTAGCTACAGTACATGTACTTCTTAGTTTTGTTTTCAATTTATCATCGTCATTATGTATTATCCATGGCAAAAAAAAAAAAATTAATAAGAGCAAGGCAGGTCAATGTGTTTAATACATTTGAATAATTGCACTGAAAATTTACCATCCAATTACTACAAAAAAAGATCATTTAGAAAAGGAACATGTTTTACTATACAAAACACATTTTTACATACTTTAATGTCAATTGTAACAATGGATAAAAAATAATCCAGACTACAATCTTTGGAAAGAAAAAAAAATTAATATTTGCAAAACATTTATTAACTAATATTTAGTCATGTCTCCTTTAGCCTTTAACAATGCTATCACACGTTTTGGCAAAGATTCTATTAGGTTTTGAGACACAACTTTCATCAGTCCAACATTTCTTGATAGCTCATAGTTTGATCTTGCTAGTAGGTTTTTTGTTCTTCACATTCTTTTTAAGGTGGCACCACAGATTTTCAATAGGATTCATATCTGGACTGCTGGGTGGCCAGTCTAGTACTGGTATCTCATGGGATACTTTCTTTGCCTTGTGGCAAGATGTGTTATCATATTGGAACACTGCAACGGTGTCTTTGAACTGTTCTTCAATAGTTGGCATCAGGAAATAATCAAGCATGTCGATATACAGGGCGTTTTTCTAGAGATAGTATCAAAAGGTAGTTAAACACTGTTAGAGGACACCAAAACAAAAAGTTTTTACCACAGCAGGCAGGGATCGGAACCCTACCATTGTCTGGCTATGGGGGAGAGAAGTGATGTACAAGTGAAAAAACGCAACGTAATATCAATTAGTTTATTGACACGTGAAAACAATGCTTATAAAAACTGCTCAAAGTGTCCACCAGCCATTTTGATCTATGCATTGCATCGTTGCAACATTGACCCCCGTATGTTGCCAAAAGCCCTGGCATTTCACAGACTTCTTCGCTGGTGACTGCAATGCGGGCTTACCAGCTCTTCGTGGTAGTGACAGGTGTGTGATAGACGAGTGCCTTCATGTGATCCCACAAGAAAAGGTCAAGGGGAGTAAGATCTAGTGACCTGAGAGACCATGCAACCACCTCTACCCATCCCACAATTACCAAATGTGTCATTTAAGATAGTCACGCACAACATGGATAAAATGTGGGTGCCCAAATCATGTTGGAACCATTAAATAATTTAAGAATTGAATTTTTTTTAATGAAGAAAAAAACAAAAGAACTAGTGCTTTCTCATAATTTCTCATAGTGCTTGCAGCACGATGTTGTGTTGTGATGAGGCTTCGACCAATCGCAGTTAGGGAGAGGATAGGTGGAGTTTCATTATGAACTTGATCATGGAAAGATACATCAGAAGATTGCAACTGTTGTTAATGATTGCAATTAATGTTGTGTGAATTGACATATCTGCGACGTATTGCAACAAATCGATTTATCTGGAATTTTTAATGCATGTACATCTTTTTGTCATGCGCATTTATTTTCATAACTTACCACTTCTCTCCCCC
>JAHWFO010087465.1:338106-358762 GCA_023313115.1 Rhysida immarginata | reverse complement strand
AAAATGAAATAATAAATTAAGGAAATGGCTATTAATTATTATACACATTTTTTTTTACTGGAAGGCAATTAGCTAATTTTAATAATCTATTTTTGAAAAAAACTAAGTTTGTTTAGAAACTTGAGAATCCATTCAGTTGTTGTCTGCTGCTACTTCCGTTGCTTTCATGTGAAGTGGATTCGTGTTTATTGCCGAATAGTGAAAAAAAGCTCCGTCAAGCGAATTAATATACACATACCACTTTAACTATGGCTTTAACAATGAAGTCTTTGTAAGGCTGTGTGCTCAAATTTTTTTCATTTTTGTGGTTTATTTTGAAAGAAACAAAATTTCGCATTTTCTTATTTTGCAAGCATCAAAAGTAGCTTCAGATAAGTAACATATTTCAATTTGGTGTGAATATGTGAGTACATGTTCGTTTAATTCCCTTACAAGTTGCATGTCAAAATTTAGCAGTATTTTCTTTTTTTGAATTGCTCTTAACGCCGGATCTTGAATGGAAGCCTGTGTCCATTAATGGCCAGGGGGGTCAAGACCGCTTTTACAAATAGAAGCCCTCAAATTGAGCTTTTACTGCAATTAGCAAAGCAGTCACCGAAACCAGGGAGGTGACATGCCCTTTTAAAAAGCCAGAGGAAAATGGTACTTATGGTAACAGGTTGATAAACATACCTTGTTGATTGTCATCAGCTTCATCTTCACTGTCCATATAATGACTGAGCAATCCACTTAAAGGATTGTGGTGAACTATAAGACAAGAAAATAGAAAGAGAATTTCACATTAAAATATTTGCAAATAAACAATAGTTAGAAATAAATTATTTCTATGCCAGAACTACATTTTAATTAAACAGACTGAAATTTTAAAAAATGAGCATGTAAATCACGCTGCTAAGTACAGTATATCACATCATATTCTTCATTATTATTTATAAGCCAGCCTACATAAATTACATGTATTCAATACAGAGGGTTGTATGCGAATGTAAAAAAGTGTATAACCCACTGGGTATATTTGCAAGAATCTTTCTTCTATATATATAAAGAAGGATGTTTGCTTGTGGGTTTGTTTGTTTCTTATGCAAAACTACAGTTTTATTCCTATCTTGATGAAATTTTGCATAGTTAACCTTCAAACCACGAGGAAGGTCACTGTCTACCTCAAATTTCGAAAAAATAATAATTATTGATAAAAAATCGATGTTCATGGTTATGCCAGGGCATATTAATGAGAAATATCTCATGACCAACAATGCAAGGCAAAGTTTGTGCAACAATACTGATCAACAATGGTATCAACACGCAATTCACAAACACTGCACGGACCAACAATATATATCTCATTACCAACAATGCAACGAAAAGTTTGTGAAACAATAGGTATCAACAATAGTGTCAACACGCAATTCACACTCTGCACGGACCAACAATATATATCTCATGGCCAACAATGAAAGGCAAAGTTTGTGCAATATAGATAAGGTTCAATTTGTAAAAATACATAGAATTCCTGTTATTCAGGCTTTTCTTAGAAATGAGAGTTCTTAGTACTTAACAATTTCTTGAAGATCTTTAGAAATGATCAGTAACTAAAGATAATGCAGAGTTAGCAGACTCTTGAGAAAGAATGGAAAGACGACAGAGGAAGCAATCTTTAGCTCTGTGCTGTATTGAGCAAATAGTAAACATGTCAATAGAAGAATCGGTGACCACTAGACTACACAAAGAGATGAATGGCCAGGTTTTGCTTCAAGACATCGAAAGTGGGAATTGCAACAACATCAAGGGGAACATCTAAAGTAAGATTACGGGTCTAAGAAATTATTTAAGCTAGCAACAGCATGCATAGAGAGGTCCATCCATAATAATTTTTTTCCAAATTTTCATTATGAATTTTTATTGTATAAATTCTAAGCGTATTCATGAGTTTATTTTTAAGATATATAGCAAAATTTAATCATAAAAACAGTCCGAGCCACGCATGGGTTATCACTAGCTTATTTGGTAGCACATTAGATCCAAACATTTCATAAAAAAACATTTTGACTATATTCTGTAGGAATGTGTATAAGTTGGAAATTGAAATGTTGATAATGCGATGATTGAACTTCTGTTTCTAAGAATTATTAATAATGTGCATAAAATGATGATACAGTGACGAAATATTAATAATGCAGCGTCTATTGATGAGGCAAATGAGTCACGCGTGTCTCACTTGAGCTCCCTATCAAACGTCCACACGACTGGCAAAAATTTATATGCCTGGAAAGGACGAGTATTGGTCAGAGGAACTCTGCAGCTAAAATAGAAAAAGCTATACGAGCATTTGAAACATCTGATCAACGGGAGTTTCGAATAGAGCAAGAGCTTCTACGTGAAGAGCAAGAAAAACTTGAGTCTAAAGTATCTGGTCCCGGTATATCAACTAGAATTCCTGTTTTTCGTAGTTTTCATAGAATGGATAGGCCCTTTGCTCTGTGTTGTATTGATTGAGCTATTATTTAACCAATTGGGAGTTATAATTTAATTTTTTGAGGTTCTTCTGTTTACCTACAAGTGTAATTAACCCGGGCAACGCCGGGTATCTCTGCTAGTACTATATAATATGGTAAGCATATTGATTTCACGTGAGCTACCACATGCAGTATTGTTATGGTAGATATTAAAATAGCATTAGAATAGCGAACTAAAAACCGTCAGTTATGCCACTGAAAATTGACAAATGTTGAGAGGGCAACATAACCCTTTCCGACATCAAATTCAACTATTCTGAAATTAAGGAAGCATGCAAGAAGTGGATATTAAGTGTACTAAATAACATTGGCAAAACCAGAAGCAATGCCATTCCTGAGGGTAAAAGGCAGGCCAATCGGAGACCATCCACTAGCCGTACTCCTAATGTCGTCCGGAAAGTTTGGGCTCTTGTAACCAGATGTAACCCACCAACACAGCGGGTCACTGCACATCTGTGTATATAGTAAACACAATTATCAACTGTGATTTACAACAACTGTGTTCATAAGTTGTTGAAGTTATCAACTCGCCTGTTCCTGCAAGAAGATACCGGAATCTGCTCCATTCCATTCAGCAACATACCCGTCAAGTCGCCGAACGCATTGTCTATGGATTTTTGTGGCTTTGGCCTACTTAAATGGGCCCTCAGAAAGAGATAACTGAACACTGGAGGGTCTTTGGAAAGTGTGTCAACAGTAGGGGTTACAAATTGATCTTGGTATTGTGTGTTCCAGCCTCCTGCAGTGGAAACTGCGATGCAGGGCTATAGCAATGATGCATGGTTACCAGATTTAACATATTCAATCGTGGCAAAAGGGGTTTCCACCTTTTCTGGTCCTCTGTAACTTGTCACCATAGATCCCTAACAATCCTTTGTATGCAAGGGTATAAAGGAAAATATTCCCAATATCAAAACTGTGCTGCAGCTTGCTCATGGAATCCAAGTGTAAACTGTCTCGACAGATTGTTACCAGTAAGGCATCATCTCCTGATAAGAGTCAAAAGCCTTTGGTCACAGTTTCTAATGAATCCTGCTTGTACGTTTCAAATAATTTTTAAATCTCCTGACAGTTGTAAAGCATAATGGGGTATAATAGTAAGAATGCAGATAGAATAAGAAAACTGGTAAACCTCGACCAAACAATAATGAAAATAAATTTAGTTTATTAAATTAATACTTCAAAAAATTACCATATACTTTACCACTAACAAATGCACACCCACTGGTATGTCAACAATACACTTCATCCTGGTCATGGAATTTTTCTTCCCATTTTCTCTGATATCATCATTACTTTTTGCTTGGAGCATTATCTCCATTTTGCATATAATAATTTCTTATGTGTGATGGTTTGGAACGGAAAAATTCCTGATCTGCGTGCTGGGTGCCCGCCCTATCATTGGTGCTTTATCTTGATTGCCTTGTAAAGGTCAGCGTCATAAGTTTGGAAAAATGGTGTTTTTGTTTAACTTTTCAATTGCTTGGAACAATTAAAAGTGTTGTTATCAGTGATCTAACTTAATCTATTTATTTAATATATATACGACATTTTTCCCAAAAACATTTTTGTTCTGTAGGTGCAAATTATGAACAACAACCTGTGATGTAAGTACGAAAAATGAACTATTTCGCCAAAGATATTGATAAACATGTCAATTAATTGATTCCCATTTTAAACTGGGTTTCCATTTTTCGTAAAAACCTCAAAAATGTGTCCTGGCATTGATAGTACAAGTTTCTTACATGTTTTTTCCCTCCCCCCAATTTCTTCCCAACATTCAAAAACAGTTTGTTTCAAATCTTCACAGGTAGTAAACAGTTTTCCCTTGGTGTAGACCTTTCAAGCTAGAATTGCCCTATGTTCATTGGCTTCAAATCAAGACTGTGGGCAAGCTGGTAAAGAACCTTCATTTTATGCTGAGCAAACCATTCTTTCGTTGATTTGGGCATGTGGGTTGCCGCATTGTCTTGTTGAAATATCCACTGCTTAGCGCCAATTTTCTTTCCAAATGGCATCAGATGAATACTAAAAACTTGTTAATATTTCTCCGAATCCTGGCATCCATTGAAAAACGCAATAGTTGTCTGAGCATTAAAGCCAAGCCAAATGCAGCCCAAACCATGATTGCCACCACTTTGTTGACTGAAAAAACTTCGTTCTCCTTTCTCAAATCATGCCAATAATTTCGCCGCCCATCCAGACCGTCCAAATTAATTTTGCCATCCGAATATACAATGCGATGACACACTTTTGTTCATGCCATCTTGCTCTTGGCCCACTCCAAGCGATTTGAATTATGCACTTCTGTTAAACATGGTTTATCTGCTATTTTATGATATTTAATATGGGCACAATTTTTCAATCTTTTTTGGATGGTTCTCTTTGAGCCAGTATCAACTGAATTGTGGATTTCAGCAGCAGATAAAACCAGTGTGATGCAAGCCGCAAAACTTTCCGATCAATTCGATTAGTTGTTTACTTTGGCCTTCCTTTTCGGGATTTCACTGTTGTGGCATGTCTTTCTGTCATGATTTTCGAGATTATTGAAAGACATAAGTCTTATTTTTTTGGCAATTTCACCTCAGTACGGCCTGAAGCTTTTAACTTCCATATTTCAGCAATTTCATCAATCGTCACTTGTTTGCCAGAGGGCATAGCAACAATGACAATTTTTAGTCTTTCAAAGTTCAGTAAACTAGTTGTTTAAACTCCAGCCATCAAATATCTTTAAACAAGATCAAATGAAATTGATCTGGAACGCAATAATAATACATAAAGAGATTTCTATATTTATGTCAAGGGGAGGAAAGTAGGTTTTAAGATTTATTTGCATATGGAATTTCTTTTTCACAAAAAACTCAGCAATATGAAATATTAAAGTGCATTGTTCATAGCATTAGCAGCTTTTCTATTTATCCAAACAATTTGAAAAGTTATCAACCCAAAATTGACAAATCAGGATTATTGATGACTTCGATGATATATAGTCAAGTTAAACAGGCAGGCTTTGTTAGGAAAAGATGCCGGTTCTAGTACTATCTATCGACAGTAACATAGCTGGCTACAGCACATAATCACATCTGAAACGCTGGCCGTTGATTACTTATTATTATTATTATTATTATTATTATTATTATTATTATTATTATTAACAACAACACATCAATAGGTGTCGCAGGGAGAGAAAGACTGATTTTTTGCTCTCGCCAAATGATGAAAACTAAGCAAAAACAAAGAGTCATTGGCAACTGTGGGATTTGCAAGCGTAGTATCCATGGACAGAAAACTTTCATTAAATGTCTGGGCTAATGTACTGGTCATTTTCAAGCAGGATGTGTAGACATTGAAAAAAATAGCTTACAATAGATTAAATCGATGTAGGAATGCGAGAAGTGCTCTGGACATAAGCCTCATGTGAATATCGACACAAACATCAGTGAAAGTGAACTTTCTTATGATGCTAGTTTTATTTCAAATAGAAGAAAGACTAGTCAATCAGGTATTGGTGGTCATACTAGAAAAACAGGCGATAATCTGTCAATTCTTTGCTCAGCAATTACAGGGTTAATTGGGACGATTAAGGTGTTTACTGAGAATAGCCATCGGATTTAAGAAGAAAACAAGTCTCTGCTGAACGAAGTTGACAAAGTGCTGGACCTGTTCATTATAAAAGTTAATGAAAATAATCAGTCTATAACGATTATGACCTCAAGTGTAGCTTTTGAGAAACCGGTAGTGTAGCTTTTTGATCCCAGACAAATACATCTTACAGCCGTGATAGCGTGTGTACAGATATACAGGGTGGTCCATAAGTCTGTCCCCCCCCCCCTTTTATTTTTTGAACCGAAGCAGATATGTCAATTTTGATGAATCCAATGAATAGGAAGTTGTGGGTGGCCTATCCCATGGTGCACTTTTCATCATCCCAAATATGCAAATTAGGACACATTCAAAATTTATCTCAAAAACCGTAAGGGATAGAGAAAAAAACAAACTTGTTTAATTGCAAACTTGTTCAGCATAAAAAAACAAACAAAACAAAAAAAAAATCATCCAAATCGGACCAACCAATCACCCACAATCACGTGGTGAACTGTTTGTAGCTTACCTAAACTGCACAAGGAAAACTGAATGTTGATATTTCCACCATGTAAAGCATGCAAATCAAAAAATTAACATAAATTACCATACCCACATTTACTTTCATGCGGAAGAGCAAATAAAAGGCATGTTTCAGCACACAGAAGACAGAACAATTCCAGGATGGCAAGCTACACTGTTCCGGAAATGGTCAAAAGCTACACGTGATTGTGGGTGATTGGTTGGTCCGATGGATGATTTTTTTTTGTTTTGTTTGGTTTTTTTTGCTGAACAAGTTTGCAATTGGGTTTTTTTCTCTATCCCTTACGGTTTTTGAGATAAATTTTGAATGTGTCCTAATTTGCATATTTGGGATGATGAAAAGTGCACCATGGGATAGGTCACCCACAACTTCCTATTCATTGGATTCATCAAAATTGACATATCTGCTTCAGTTCAAAAATTAAAGGGGGGGGGGGGGAGAGACTTATGGACCACCCTGTATAAAAGGAACTTATGATTTGGGACTATTATACGATGACAACCCAGGACAGTTAAGTTTGTGCACGGACGCAAGTTGGAACTCCACGAAGGACGCAAAGTCATTTTCTGGATATGCCACGAAAATAGGCAACTGTGTAATCAGCTGGAAAAGCAAAAAGCAAACTTTAGTCGCCATGTCTACATGCAAGGCGGAGTTGATGGCCATCTGCGAGGGGGTACGTGAACTTTTATGGCAAAATAATCTCTTAACTGAACTAAATATGGAGAAATATGCAGTGAAACCCCTAACACTCAGAACGGACAGTATAGCTGCTATAAACTGGTTGAATGGCCATGTGACTACACAGAGAACTAAGCATATAAATCACAGATACCACTTTATCAGAAATGAAGTGAAGAAGGGTAACATAGAACTAATACACAATAGAAGTGAATCCATCGAAGCAGATGTGTTGACGAAGCCCCTAGTGTTCGATAGAATGGACTTGTGTCGTGAAGGGATGCAAATGAGTACCAAAGAAAGAGTTGCATCAAACCAGATGAATGCAAACTTGCGCAAAGGGGGCAGTGTGATGGATAATTGCGCGAGATTGCCACCAGACGCCAGTGCTCACGACGCAGTGCATGCTGGGATGACGTCACAATTGAAACACGAGACTTGCTGCCTAGAATGTGAGGAGTACGCACGTGTTGACTTCAGTAGCAGAGACTGATATATATATATATATATATATATATAGACTTTTCTTTTTCATATAAGCTTATTATGTATTTTCTCATATCCTATTTTCCTTTAACCACCAATAAATATAATCGATCCACAACAATTTCACTATTAGAAAACGATTCAACAAAGGCTGGATAATTTAAAGCCATGAACTCAAATCGACCGCGTTTTTATCGGATTATTTTTGCCGATCTATGATCGATTTACCTTTTCAAAAAGTACAAAATATAATAGAAGTTTCCTATAAAAAAGATAGGAAGCAAATATAAAATATGTATTGCATATTGATCAAATATAGGTGTATATACATGTATTGACTATCGACCAAAAATCATTACGCTTACGACGTTATTGACGGTACTCCTCATTTCAGTTGGGGAGGGGAGGGGGGTATTAATAGATATATAAAAAGAGAAGAAAAAAAAACAAAAAAAAAAAAACAACATTTCGATTCTATTTTACTATAAATTTTGTATAAAATAAGTACAATTGTCTCGTACGATAAATAGAGTTGAATTTCTTTCTTGTATTAATAAAGATTAGCCCTTCCCTTCACCAAAAAAAAACAAAAAAACTGCTCCCGATTTCACAGTTGTACATGCGTATTTTTTTTTTTATTAGCAGAATAATTTTTGGTCGATAGCCAATACAATCCAACTATATTACGTCTATTTTCTCTTACATTTGCTTCCTATCTTTTTTATAGGAAACTTTTATTATATTTTTTACTTTTTGAAAAGATAAATCGATCGTAGATCGGCAAAAATAATCCGATAAAAATGCGGTCGATTTGAGTTCATGGCTTTAAATTATCCAGCCTTTGTTGAATCGTTTTCTAACAGCGAAATTAATATTCTAACCCTTAGAACAATAATTAACCAGTCACATACATTTTCATTCATAAATTATTATGAAATTTACTAGTTAAAAGCTATTGTCGGCTATTGCTGCCCACTCTACTCCAAGGTGTTGTGATGTCATAGAATGCTCTATCGCACTATTGGTCGGCACTTCGTTGATAGAGCCATGGCCGCCGCTGATGAAATAAAAGTTATACTCGCTCATTAAAATCAAATTACTATAATTATTTACACATTTCATTAATAAATTTATAAAAGTTTCATTAAATATATTAAAATAATTTAGATAGTTATATAAATAATGAAATTACTATCTAAATTACTATGTAATATACTATGGGACGCTAAAACGAAGTAGTTCGATCTTTTTGTAGACCCTAGAAGTTTGCGGCCTTTAAAGGGTTATTTTTTCGTTCCTCCGTCAAATTTGTGGCTGCGGCCTAAAGTGAATGCGGCCTTTAAAGGGTTATTTTTTCGTTCCGTCAAATTTGCGGCTGCAGCCTAAAGCGAATGCGGCCAATATTCGAAAAAATACGGTAACTGATCAGTTTAGTTGGTAGCCGTGATGAGCTGTTCCTTGCATTACTCCTTGTGCTTTTTTTTTTTTTTTTATCCTTTGTGCTGACAAGTCGAGCCTTTTGTTTTTGTGTGCGATGGTTTCCTATGGTCGCTTTACTGTCGAAACAAACCGCTTTGTCCACGAGAAGAAGTATACCTCAATAAGCTTTCATGTTTAAATTAGCATTAATAAAATGTTGAGGGATAATACAGATCAACTGTGTAAGGTATAAAGTTTAAAAATCTTAAGGCAATCATTATTCGCAATTTTATCCTCCAAAAACAGTGCATAAATTGTTGAAAAATATACTTAAGAACAATTGAGGACTGTACAACCAGATGAAGTCTTTTTGTGGCATCACAAAGTAAGGAAGAGATTAGCCTAGAAGAAATTAGAAAGCCTTAACGTGCCCTAATCACATACAGATTCCTAAGTTAGCATCATGCCTTAAAAATATACCGTAAATATAGGTCACTGAAATGCATGTATTTATGTTAACTTTAAAGTCAGAATTTAGCTGCATTCAGTGCCCCTTTCAGACATTCAGTGCCCCATTGCCTTCGAGCACACCATGCTGCCCTTTGTTTCTATAGCCATCACTGCGCCAGGAGGTGTGAGCCGTGATTCATTTCTTATGGGCAGAGAATGTGTTTGCATCTGAAATTCACAGTCAAACGTAAAAATTTGTGGTGAAGAAGCAACGAGCAGACAACATGTAGCAAAACGGTATTGCTCTTTTCAATTGGGCAGAGAGGATGTGGAAAACTGCAATAGAGCAGCGAATGGTCATCCAAGTTCTTCAACGACAGAAATTAACACTGTATGCTTGAAATTTGAAGGAACACTTATCTAGAACAAGTTCTCTTCAGACAGTGATGTGAAAACAGCTGCTGAGAAGTCTGTCAATGGGCAAGGACGTCATTTCTACCAAGCCGCGTTAAACATGTTGATCCTGTGTTCAAGTAAATGCCTAAATAGACTTGGTGATTATCTGGAAAAGTGATCAGCAAGTATGCCTCTTAAATCCCTTTTGTATTTTCTGTCTACTGTTAATAAATAATTTTTTATTTCCCTTGTAGTATAACCTTTTTTTGGATCCATCCTCATATTATTGAGCACGGAGGAGGCTAGCGTGGTTACTGATAAAAATGGAAATTAATGCTGTATACCAGAATGTGAGAGGCCTGTGTACCAAAATCAGATAGGCCAATCGATCATTAAACAGCTTTCGTAACGTTTTTTGTTTAGGTGAAACATGGTTAGAAAACTCGATGACGGCTTACATGTTATTCATGGGAATTATTATGTGTATAGCAGTGACAAGATAAATGACAAACTGGGTGGTAGCATCCCAACTGCATTACCAAGTAATTATAAGTCTATGGAGGTCAACTCGGTCAATAGTATTAACGTCCTCGGGGTTTAAAATCCTGGACATTATTAAGCAACCAAATATGAGAGTCAGAGATAACCTTTGCCTCCTGAATGTATATATCCTTATCAAACATTTCCACAAGAGATTAGGATAAATTTATGACTGAATTTGCAGAATTTGTCATTATTAAAGATAAAGCAATAATAGTGGGAGACTTTAATTTTGCGGATAATAAACAGTATTCTAATAGTGCCATTTAAACGAAACAAAGGCAAAGATTAACCAAGCTATGGATCTTGGAGACATGTCTAGTTAATTTTAACTTTTTTACTAACATTGGGGGCAAAGCTCTTGACAAAGTGTTCTCCAATGTTATTTAAGAGTGGATAAGAGTCACTACGCCCTGGTGCCTGAAGATTCGTACCATCCAGTTCTCTATCTCGTTAATCAAGAATATGTGATTGTTGGTCAAAATGTCGGACCGCCATTAAGCGAATATAGTTTCAAACAAGGAGATTACAAAGGACTATTTGTCGTCTGGTAGATGTTGATTAGTATGAAATCGACGTTTATGGATCGGTCAATTAGATATGGACATATTTTAAAGGACGTTGTTATCAGCCATTGAGCGGTTTATTTCCAAAAGTAGAAAGAAAAGGAGATTGAATGTTAAGATTCTTGGCTGGATTTATGCTGAGACCACTAAACTTTGGAAAACTAAAAGGGGCTGTCATCAGGAGTAAAAGAAAAGATGTTGATAGTCGGATAAAGTATAAAATTTCCAGAAGGAATTTCAAAACCACTTGGAAAAAGAATTGGGACAATTATTTCAATAATCTTGAACATGATTTGTATCACAACCCCAAAAAAATTGATCTGTATTGAAAAAGTTAACAGGGAAAGGAGCTCAGTTGAAAAACATTCATTATCGTGCTATCCTGAAGATCTGGTATCATGTTTTGAAACTAATATGGATAACTATGAACATCCGCAGGTTGATACGGTAGGCCTTCAAAATTTTTGGATTTATGAGAGTTCGAGATTTGGTGGAAATGACAGAAATTAAGACACAGGAAGTAATTGGTATTGCCAACTCCCTCTCTGCTTCTAAAAATATTAACAAAGATGGCTATCCAGATTTCATCTACAAGGGAATGTATTAAAGTCTTCGTTACCCTCTTTGTTTAATCTTTAATTGTTCATTAAATTCAGGCATTTAGCCAGAGAAATGAAAGGAAGTCCTTCTTCTAACCCAGTTCCAAGGTTGCAAAACAAAAGAAGGTGAACAATTGCAGGCCTATTGTGATTATCTCTTTTCCTAAAAATATTCTCAAATCCTATGTTGCCACTTGTCTCGCAGAGTTCATCGATCCATATCTTCCTGAAGAGCAGAATGGTTTTTGGAAAAGGCATTCGACACAATCCAATCTTGCCATTTTAACCTATATGATCGCCAGTAAACTTGACAGAAGGAATCAGATTGATGTAATTTATCTGGATTAACCCCTTTGTAAACCCTTTGATAAAGTGAACATTCAAGTTACTGATGAGAAAGCTTAACGCTATCAGTTTCGCTCAAAATATCCTTAATTGGATGAATAGGCATCTTTCTGGTAGAACTTTTATTATTCTTAACACCAATACAAGCACCATTTCTAGATTTGGTAAGATACATAACGGAGTCCCTCAAGGATCACCACTTGGTCCTATTCTTTTTAATACTTTTATTGTGGATATCGTTGTCGCATCTAATAATAACGAGGCGAGAAGTCTGCTTTATGCAGATGATATTAAAATTTTCAGCCAAGTTTCTCATTGGATATATTGCCAGAATGTACACGCAGAATCTCTATCTGATCATCTAATAATGCTTTGGGCTTCGGCCTTTTGGGGATGGAGGGGGGGGGGCAACATGGGGCTCCATCACCTTATTTTATCACGAGTTTATCCAGCACATTATTCCCTGCTGTTGTCACAATTATTATTATCCAAATTGGGAGAAAACATGCCTGCAGGTCGGCAGCACTCAGCTATGTATGCCTTCATCGTTCCTGCATTGAATGGACTTTCAAAATTTTGACTTGGTGGCATCTTAATCTAGGCATGTCTTGTGCGTTATTAACAGAAATTAATAACTCCGGAACAATTAGGGTTAGATAAATCAAATTTGGGGAAATAATAATCTAGCGCCTTTGGCTGATAAGAACAACCTTTTCATCACCTCAATTTTGGTTTTTACTTTCTTTTTTATTCTTGTTCATGGAATACGAAGTGATTGGATGAATATCCGCTACATAAGAGGCTTCTGATCCGTGGTAACCATTGGATGGCTCGGATTCTCTTTTGTGCACCGCATATGGCCAAAGAGAAACATCAAGCAAAATAACAAGCAGATCTGTCAAGCTGACGAACGATAGCAAAGCTAGCATTAGGCAAAGAGAAACTCTTACTATGGCTCTTAAAAGGAGTGCTCCTGTGCTAACAGAGGGAAAGGAACTTTCTCAAAGCACAATTGGCAATTTGGTTGATAAATGTACTTTGTTTATCCATTCATTCATATGTTACAGTGATCTCTACAGACAAGTCTGCGTGAAAAACTACCAAAAACTTGATTTTGAATTGATATCTCTTCTCTTCCTAAGGTCTTCAGTTTGAAGCAAAAAGGGACAAAACCACGAGTCAAGTAGAGAAAACAGCACCTTGTATGTTTTGGTGTGAAAACTCCCAAAAACTTGATGTTGAATTGAGATTTCTTCCATTTTTGAGATCTTCGGTTTGGAGCAAAAAGGGGTAAAACCACACGTCAAGTAAAGGAATTTAGAACCTCTAGCTTGATCCAGCAGCTACTGAAAATGAATCATTAGAATGATTCCAGATACCAAATCCAGGGGTGAAACTCAAAACAAGACCAAGCCCACAGTTGCTCTATATGCATTTGTAAGGTTTTGTGATATTTTAAATACCGGTAATACAATTACAATAAAATCATGAAACCACTCCAATTATTTGGGTTCACCCTGTATCGGTTAATCAATATGTAGTTGTGACTGGTTAACTGTTGCACATTTGTACGTTTTACTGCATCCATTCATAACGTCCGGCGATGCCAAGTAGTAAGAAATTTGAATCAACTGAAATGACCATGGTGTTTGAAAGGTATAGGTAAATGTATTAAGAGACAGTGCAACAGTAATGAGAAGATCAATTATGAAAATGCAATTATGAAAAAAATGACAATACTGCTCCAAAGCCTCAAACAAAGACTTGGTATGTGTAGTATGCCTGCTCTCAAGCTGGAGCATCTTAAAGCTAGATTGCAGTGGGCTTGCAAGTACGCACAAATGAGTGGCTGACTGAGCTACATGTTGAATGGCTAAGTGGCTGAGCACATGGATTGGAGAAATGACGGGTTGATTGTTTTATTCTAGAAGAAATGGAATCTAGATGGATCAGATGGTTGGAGATTTTTAAGAGCGAGATTTAAAACTTAATGTGATAAATAAATGACTAAACCATCGTCGCTGCAAACATTTCTATAGTGGTTTGTTTGCCTACTGAAAAGCCGCTCGATGAGCAGAAGCTTTATTCAGTTCTTGCACAAGCGATTTTCCAGTAGACAAAGAAGCATTTGCGGCAGCCTACCAATCATGGCTTCAGCATTGTGAAAAATGTCTACAGGTAAAGGCTGACTATGTGGACAGATCACGGGAGTTTCAGCTTTCTAGGGTCAATATTTTCAAAAACAAATTAGGAGACCTTAGAGCTTGAATGCACCTCGTATTTTTAAAAAATTTACAAAAAAAAGGGCGTTTATAATTAAATCAATACATGGTGTCTTATGTGACTATGGAATTTTTTTGGTGAAAGAAAAAAAAATTAGCTTTGATTGATAGGTAGCACTTTTATTACGTTCATGAAGAGACAAAGATCAAATGTCTAAATTTGCATGTGACAAGAAGCAGTATTAATTGTTCCATGAGCAGAAAAGCTCTATCTTGTAAAGTTTAGCTAATTGATTTTATGTATAATCAATTATAAAGGCAAGCATCTATTGAATGAGATATTTCACTAGAGACAGATTTGAAGTATAGGGTGTTCCAAAATGATCTTTACAACTTTGATCACGTTTATTTCAGAAATGGGGATAGGTAGAAAGGTGCAGTTTGCGGCATAACCTCACATACATCTAAAATTTTGTTTTTGCTGCCCTTCCTCACTGGGTCTTTATTGTTAGGAAGATTTGGATCATACATTTCCAGGTTAGGAAGGCACCGGCCAGGTGGCCGAGAGAGTTAGAGCGTAGGCTTTCTAGTTCTCGAGTTCACCTGGTCGTGGGTTCGAATCCCGCCGTGGGCATGGATATTTGTGTTTGTCCCGGGCTGCATACAGATATAACTAGTGTAAAAGGTGCAAAATGACCTTAGTAGTCGACACCAAAATTTCTAATTAACCAACTAATCAACCAGGTTAGGAAGGCTGGATTGACAGAGGAGGACCCATTTCCTGGCCTCCAAGTTCTCCAGACATAACCCCATTCGATTTTTTTCTTTTTCTTTGGGGCTTTATGAAGGATGCTGTCTATCATATCCCGGAACAACACCTGCAGGAACTGAGAGCTCGCATCACAGCAGCAATTGCAAACGTTAATGAGGACATGGTAGGTCAGACATGGGAGGAACTGGAATAACGCTTAGATGTTCTGCGTGCTACAGATTTATTTGTATCTTATCTGAACATAATACCTTCAGTCAAATAAATACCAGGATTATTCAATAAAACACAAATATTGGTTTAATCATCCAAATTTATTTTGTTGCCTTTAAAATTAGCAACCTTTGATGTGATACACTGACGCCCATGAATAATCTATCGTCGAAACACTTTTTGAAAACGTCTTCAATGAAATGGTAATTTTAGTTTGGGGAAAAAAATGAAAGGACACACAAGGCTATATTTAGCAAATATGGTGTTTGGTTGATGACATACAGTGAGTTTTTGGTCCAAAAATCCCATACAAGGGTTGATTTGTGGGACAGTGCATTATTTTGTTGCAAAATCCAAGAGTTGTTCTTCCACAAATCTGGCCTTTTCCAAAACTTCAATACAAGAAAACTCATTGTTAAATAACTCATAACTCATTGTTAAATATTTTTGTCCATTTCAAAAAGCACAGAGTAAACTTTGGCCGACTAACAAAACCAACGGATGTAAACAATCTGATTAATAGAGCACACCAAAACTTTGAACTTAGGTATACTGGGGAGTCTTACAGCAAAAAAATAAAAAAATAAAATTAAAAAAATTAATAACTTTTATACATGCTTTTTAAATGTATAAGTGAAAAATTTCCGATACATGAATATAAAGCATCAATTAGGTTGGTTTGGTTTGTTTGTTTGGTATCAACGTTCTTTTCAACTGCCATGATCATTTCAGGACGGCAGCATAGGGGCCACAAATTTTGTCTCACAAGGGTTCTTTAACGTGCAGCCAGCAAACAACTACACTGGACCAAGGGCTTTACTTCCCTTCCAAAGTGCGTGATCCAGGATTTTCCCCCTGAAAAAATCCTCGTCGTCCTCGGCCAGGTTCGAACTCGCATCCTCGGGCATCAGAGGCGATCATCAATTATGGCACATATTGGAGAGAGAGTATGAAAACTAATTTTTTTTTTTTCAAAAAACTTTTCGCAGCCTCAATAGACTCCATGCAAATTTTCCTTAAAATCTGATCACTATTGACTTTATAGGGCTCTTTGAAATGTGAACTTTAATTTTGGACACCCCGTATGTTAAAAGTAATCTGACAACAAGATTATTAAATAATGTAAAATTTTATACATTTAAATATAAGAATACTTATCTAACTTCCTATAAAGAAAATTTCACAGCCTGCTTGAACCTGGAACCTTCGGCTAATTGTGCCAATGCCCTAGCCCATTAAGCCCTCTAAGGGCTGGTTGAGCAGTTACCTAGTTCGCAGGTCGGGTTATCTTTCCTGATCGAGTAATATTCATTAAAAGTAACTCCTGAATGGTCTATGAAGCTTTTTATTACAAGCCATGCTCAAAGGACACGTAGATAGCGTAATGCTTCAGTCTTCAAGTGGCTCAATTGATTAGGGCATTGGTGCAATTAGCTGAAGATTCCTGGTTCAAGTCCAGGGTATGGAATTTTCTTTCCTATCTTCATCAATAATTCCTGTGTTATTCTATAAAAATGCATTATAAAAAGCAGTGATGAAAATATGTAATAGAAACATTAACACTGCACCCTAATCAATGAATGATCTTGAAAAAAAAATTATGATTCTTTAATTGAGACATGGTGTGGTGGAGAAATCTTGACACTTATTTGGGAAATTTTAATTTAGTCTGCAAGCTTTATTGTCTATAGTCTCACAAGTTGCTTATCTAAACTTTCGGAATAATTTATATGTAAAAGAATAACCAAAAGCAAAAGATGCAATTCAAATCATCTCTTTGATTGTTGAGTAAATACAGAAAATTCCAAAGGATCAATATTAATCAATGAATAAAACATCGTGTAAAGTCAAAAGGATCATCTCTATACCTTGTATTGGCAACGTTAACTGTAACGTATCTTTACCAGGACTAGATCTAAGCGATAATTTTAGCGATGCCATGTTACATGTAACCTGAGTAGTGGGCTGTACTTAGAATTTTATTACCAATCCTATGTTTAAAAAAACTGCCGGGTAAAGGTGATCGCCCCCCCCCCCCCAGGACTTCTACACGATGTTATTAATGAACTATAAAATATAACTGGAGGAATACCTTTTTTATCTTCTTCAGGATCAACATCCTCGTTGGAATTAACGTCTCGGCTCGCATTACCATATCCTGAAAAAGTAAATATCGTCGATTACCATATGCACGACTCCCCACCTTAGCCAAGAATAATTCGAAAGGGAAAATGTTTAACATGCTTGCTCAAAGAGTACGATTCCTTATTTTTACCTTGCCATGTCTGGGAAGGGTAGGGATGATTATTGTTGTTATTGTCATCATCTAATTGTAGAATTTGTCGTCTTCTGCTGCCTTGGCTGATCATTTTCTCTTTACGCTTACCCATTCTTGAAGTCTGCTATTGTATCATACATCACAGTAGTTCAGTGTTATGTCGCTTTAATTTAATACTTATAAACTCTTAATCGAGTAACTGCAAGTCCGGTTTTGCTTAAACTTTTAAAAATAAATCTTTATTCACTACTTTTATTAGAGTTACCCTCACAAACAAACTGTTCAGCATCTATTTGCCTTCTGTAGAATTAATCATGCAGTTTCGCGAATGTAAGCCTAAAATGATAAGAAACGAGCAATAAATTCTAGCTTCGGATACTCCTACTTTGTTGTTAGGTGCTGTATGAAAAATTCGGAAACACTGTTTCATTTCTTCTGTAGCTAAAATCAAATCGTCAACTCCGAGTAAACGGCAACCACGCAAACATATATCACCTTCACACCCGCTATTCACCGAGCCATGATCGTCGTCGTTTTGTAGGCTTTCCTTGTGCAATGTAAAATATTACGCGCTTTCCGATTGGCCGTCTTTCAATAAGATCTACCAATGAGGAGCAGTGATACATTACTGGCGACGACGGCGGTGGCGGCTGCGACATATGTCTCTTTCCGTAATCACTTGTCTTCTATGTTTTACTTAAGCTCTTCAATGCGAAATTGGAAGTTGTTCATAATCTAAGTTCTTCATCCTTTACGAAGGAAGAAAGAAATCATGGATAGTTCGATAGTATCGATGCTCGAGGAAGCCGATGAGGAAGAAACTGTCCGAATACTGAGAAATTACAATTCAAAGGTAATTTCCCACGGCAGAAATAAACAAATCAACGTGTATGTGTATTTTGGGGCAATTGTGCTTTTCGTCAAATCAGAAGTGAATTACATTCGATTCGGGGAGGGATTATTTTTATTTAAAAATATTTGTTATTTTAAAAGCATAAAAAAACAGCCAGAAAATAAAACCGAAAACGTGTACCTGTGATATATGTTTATTTATCATTCATATTATCTATTTTTACCTATTTTTAATGTCTTGACATCCATTTTAATTTCGCTAGAGAAATAAAAATTTGTTTTTAATTTCGTTTAGCGTTTTAAGTTATTACTCGTAAGCTACAACATAAAAAAAAATCCTGTATAATTCGTTTTACCGAAAGGAAAAATATAAATGAATGTGCTCTCTTTAAAATGTCATTCCATGGCGCAGTTATTTGGAGTTCATAAACAAGCCAAGTTAGTGCGATATTACGCGATCGGTCTCAATCACCTTTAATCTTAATTTTTGCACATGTAAGCTATTACAAAGTAAGCGGTGTATAGAATGAAAATAGGCAGTAATGTTCGCTAATGTTAAAGTTAAAGCAAACCAATTTTTTTTTTTTCCTTACCTTGTAGAGATATCAATTTTGAAACCGATTTTCTAAACTGTCGTAATAAATAAAGTCGATAAGATTAGATATAAGATAATAACTCTATTAAGATACACAAACCTCCTTAAGTTTTTGCTCAGCTCTATGTAAACAAAATTTATCGTTTGTGTTTATTTAGTCAAACCAAAAAATTTTATTTTTTACTCACTCGTTTTTCTTTTGGCTTGTTTGTTTTTGTTTATTCCAGAAGACAAAGACGTTTGCGTTTCCCGAGCTGGATCTTATGTCTCGTCAAAGATTATGGAGAGCACTTTTTAAAAAGTTGTCCGATCCCAATGCTTCCCATTGCCATCAGTCATGTCTAGAAACGGTTCGGATTTTAAGCCGTGATAAAACAGCAATAAATGACGTTCTAACAAGAGACATGATTGATTCAATGATCAAGTTGGCTGATCTTCTGTTGGATGAGGAGGATCACAGCAGCACCAACAAGCAAAGTGACACTAAAGGTTTATATACACTTGTTGAAAATTATTTTAAAATTTGTATTAAAATTGAATATAACTTCATTTAATAAATCAAAATTTAATTTTCTTTTCTGTTCAAAAAATATATTATTCATAAAATAGGTGTTTTAAAGCATGTGTTTTTAACTAATTCTTCCTTACATTGCCAATTAAAATAATTTTGATGCATTATTTAACTGATTTATGTTCAATTGAGAGCATATCACTAATCAAAATATTTTTTTTAATTTTATTTTTATTTTTCCCACAAAGTAAGTCATTATATTGGTTTACGGCTCTAGTAATACTAATTAATTATGCAAAGCTAAGCCACCTTTACTGGGGGGAAAAAAAATTGTTTCTCTACAAAACGAGATTCTGGTTTTATTTTGTGGGTAGTGGCTTTGCTGCAATTCTCCAGTGTACAGCTGATCCAGCAAACAATCAAGGCCCATTCATTTGCCACAAACTTAAAAGAATTTATGTACTTTCACTTAAATCATGCATTAATAATTAATATCTATGTAAATTATTGTTCAAAGGATAAATTAAAATATGAAACACACACATTTTAAATGAAATAGTGTTGAATTTTTTGGGTTGTTAAATTTCACCCCCCCCCCCCCTGCTTATTACTGTTTTAAAGTTTAGCAATATTGTTTATATTCTTAATTATTTTTTCATATATAAATTCACTGTCTTTCTTTTATGCAAACCTTCCAACTTAAATGGATATTTCCCTCTCTTTACCAATTGGTTGGTTATGATATTACTGAAAAACAAGAGATATAACTGAATTGACATTAATTATAACTGAACATAACATTTATAAGCTAATTTTTTCTTGTCTTACTTTTTATACATTGTTGGCAAAGTTTTTCATATTTGTCTAATTTTTAAGGAATTTCTTTCTCTCTAGTTCAAATCAAAGTTGGGATTAAGCCTTCCACGGCTCCAAAACTTCTGCAATTCATATGATTTGCAGGGATCGGCATTGGTCTCCTTTCTAGCTTTTAGTCTCTTATTTTTGATCTTGTCTCTGAAAGTATCTTTTTCAGAAATTTAGTCTACAAAGTCGCTTTTTTTTAAGCATCTACAACCATTTTCGTTATAAAAAAAA